>JAOBRB020113102.1:0-13675 GCA_027575285.2 Zoanthus pulchellus
GGTGAACAAGTTTTGATAAAGATACGAAATCAGAAAGATCTAAACGTTTAGAAAATGGCTAGTGAATACGTTTTCTTTAAAAACGTCTCTGTGATCTAATGGAGATTTTGCAGAGAAAGTTTTAGATTCATAATTAGTTTTGCCACACAGCCCACCTTTTTTAGATTTTCCGAAACAGTGAAATCTTCTTAGAATCACCGAAAAATCACATCATGTTTGCTTTCCAAAGTTGAATTTTAAATGTGTTTGTCAAGTTGTATTTGCTAATGAAGCAGATTGTAAGTGTAACGGCCATTAGTTCTTCTAGTAATTGCTGCAGTTTTTTGAATTTTCATGGGAAAAATCTGTCTTCTTTACTAACTACAGAATACCCCGCGATTGGCGCTACACGCTTTCCAGTTTATGAAAACAATAAGGCTCAGATTGGCTGAAAATTAAGAGCGATTTATGAACAAGATAGCTCAGGCTCAGGCTGAAAAAAGTGAAAATGTTTCTAGTTGAAACTTTACTGAATCTTATAATTTACGCTCGCAATGTTTACACTAAAAACACAGAATCACCGTTTCACATTTAGTATATCAACTATTGTCCCAAATGATACACGTATTCATAGAATACTAAACGTTCTTCATACGATCTGTTTCTCCTTTTGTTTCAGAAGTTTTCATTATTTGGAACTGCTCGCAGAAATAAGAACACCCTAAAAGGAATATCAGCCAAGTTTTCAAATATTTTATTTAAAAAATCTAATTTATTTCTGCATTATTTCTCACATTCTTCGTTCTTTCAAAATAAATACACATTTATCCGGCCTTTAACCATTATGTTCACGTCAGTTTTAAAAAATGCTGCTTGAAACATCTGACTAAATCTCATATCTTTGTAAAACAGTTTCAAAGAATTTTGCTTTTTATCCCACACAAAATATGTTGTCTAATAGACTCGGCCTAACACTCACTTAGTCACTACCAAATGTAACAGTTTCTATGAGATATAAATTTAGGAGTAAAATATTGCCGATGAATTGCTTTCGTTAAATAAGAACTTAGTTTAGGCTTATTCTGTATCTATTTTTTCATTCAACAGCAACAGTAGTTTATTCAACTAAGAAAAATGTTTACAAGCTGGTGCAGCCCACAAAAATAGCAAAGCTAGTCGAGGCGGCTGCGACGTTATGTATTTGGATTTTTTGCTTTGATAGTACTTTGGACTGAAAATTGAGAATTCTACTGATAGAACAATGAGAATCGCACATGAAGAAAATAATGAGGCAAGGAGAAGGAAAAAAAGAACTAACATTTACTGATTTAGGAAAAATATCAGTTAAAATTGATGTACCGATGTAATTATCGTTCAGCGTGTTCACTGTTGCTGTAAGAATACATTTCCCGAGGCTCATTGACATTGTTCTTAGTTTCTTTGGCTGTTTTAACTTCAACTTGTTTTCATTTCTGTGAGTGTTTTGAAATATTGAAAAGTATAGAAACAGAAAGTCAAGGCAATTAACTGTTATTATGGCTTGAATTCGATTTTAACTTTGGGCCACTTTTTGTGTTCGCAAGTTTAATGTTGTCCGCCATTTTGAAACTGGCAGAATGCATTTGGGACAATAGCAGATAAACTATAGATTGAAACGGTTCTTCTGTGTTTTTGCTGTTAACATTTTGCAAACGTAAATTAGATTTGGTAAAATTTCAACTAGAAACATTTTCTTTTTTTTTTCAAGCTTGTTCTTTAAATTGTTCTATTGGGTTTCAATGACGTCATATCCGCCTCATTTCATATGTAGAAAAGTATTGCAAGCAACCGCTTACGAAAACTCTGCCGACGTCTAAGCAGTAATGATCCAAAAAACACTGGAACGTTAAAACAATAAAAGTAGTAAGACCAATACGACTTTGAAGCTTTGGTACATATACATATATATATTATAAATATATATATATAAATATATATATTATACACAATATGGTTGGCCATACCAACCTTCTTCAGGTTCTTCACATTTTATCATTACATATGCACAGTTTTTGCTGGAGCATTTTCGGCCAGTCTAAACCTCATTATTCTTATAAATCGTCTTATAAAAACCGTATATGTCGTATGCACTGTCCCAGAGCGAGGTGGAAGTCAAAGGAACGTTGTTAGTGAAAAACTTCGTTCCTTTGGCTTTGGCCAAAACGTTGATGAGGCGGAACTTGTTTTTGAAAAGATACAATTGTTTTGTGAATTAAAAATGTTTTTAAAAAGGAGATGTTAATCTGTTCAGTGCAAGCGAAGTCTCTATAACGAGCTGATGTTGCTGTCTCAAACAACACACTTGTTGACAATTTGTAAAACGGAAATTTTAAAATTGTTGAGAATTGTTCTTCTAAGTTACGTCACGCTTGCAACCTGATGAAAAAACTCAACACTTAATAAGATATTTACTTCCGAGTTCTAAGACTAAGGTTAAGATTATATTAGGATGACAAGGTTAAGTCTTGTCGGAGAATCGAATATATAATTGCGCTAAAGGTTACGTGTTCATACTCATATCCATAAAAAAAGTTTTATACAAAGATATTCGTGTTCAAATGAACAAGTTTGTAAAGTTGGTATCTCAAAGACTTGACCTTTTTTCAACTTTCCGATCCCTTTCTCAGCTTTTTTCCTTTCTATCTTTTGCTTTTTGTTTGTAACTAGAAAAGTCGCTTTCTGTGCAAAATATCTCGCACGATAATTTGATTACTTTGGTAATTTTTTCATATGGGTTGAGCTCAGGAATTAGTCAACCCCATTTCAGATCTTTATGTGACATTTTTTCATCATTCATTGTACTTTTATTAATTTCTTTCACTTCGCCTGTATTCTATTTTCAGCACATCGAAAAAATATTCGCGGGGTTTTTTTTGCCAGCAGTGTTTGCGATTTTGGCAAGTTCTAGCGAAAGTTAACAATTCCCTGATCATAAGTTTTCATTTTATTTTTAAAAAGTTCTTAATTGTTTTTAAAAAAGACGCTTAGTTGCTGAAACTGTATATAAAAACTGCAATTGTTGAATCCCCAGTTTTTTTTCCAAATTTGGCCACAGCTGAGAGCAAACACCCATTGTTGAACCACGGGATTTCAAAAGAAGAAATTTCCTTTTCCTAATCAATTTCCTTTGAAACAAAATCAATTTTAGAAAGCTATATAATTGCCATGACAACGCACTACATCATGTTATTCAAATATTCTTGGTTAATTTTTTTGCATTTAACCTTGCGGTATGAATAGAATCTCCTTATATGGACGTGTGATGGACGTACAAAACCCGCCCAAAGTCACAAGACTCGGTTTTCCATCTCATTTCCTGAGAATTCATACTGATTCTTGATTGAAATATGCAATGGATGTTTGCAGGTTTAAGTGTCTTCTAAATTTTTAAAACCAGATTAGATTTGTTTCGGATATATTTGATAACTCTTTGCAAGGCAATCGACAAACATTCGAGAACGTTTTTATAAACCGGTAACATACTAAACTGCGGAAATTAATTGTTCCGTGTTTTTACTAAGCCGGCAAAATATGAATATTTAATCACAGTTGTAATAGCAGGAGCTGAGTGCATTTTTAAGACCCGCTGTAACTGTTGGAAGACGTGAAAAAGATCTTCAGTTTCCCCCAGTAAAACGAGAAAAATTGTTTTAAAAAAAGTTCGGACGAAAGTTTTAATTTATGAAAAATACTTTAATTGCTCACGCACAAAAAAGAAATGATACCCGTAACGTTTTATATTTAGTAATAATTTATTGATTTTTAAAATAGCTATCACAATCATTAAATTAAAATTCCCGATAAGTGGCAGATTTTGTTTTTTAGAAGAGATGTTTATAAACTATATACTCTTCAACGTCATTTCCGAATCAGATGCACTTCCGTTATCATTGTTTTTATGTTTTAAAATTTAGAAATTGATACGATTTTCAGATGTTAAGTAAAAAATTTCGCCCCCGTAAAATGTAATAGTATTTGTACGTGCTTTGCCAAACAGAGATGTTGTGCAATTGTCAAGAAAACAAACTCCAGCTTAACTAGAGAAAAAATTCTTCGTACTGTACGTAAACCGCAAAGTGAGTTTATGCGGACAGAACGGCGCCTCGCCGCCTGAAATTATCCATCCCCCAATAACCCCACGATGAAAACAATTTTCGGAAATTGCGGTTTTGAATATTTTTTAACACCGATTTGGGGCGATGGCGGCATGAATTTGCACTTCAGCTTATGGAAACTTGTTTCTTGTTGTTCCGACAAATTGTAATGTATTTAAAGTTTTCTCCCTAGGCAAAGAGCAGACAATAAACTTTTTATTGTTTAGAATATGTATGTAAATATTTAGTACATCGATTGGATTAATATATTCGTAATAGCCGATTACCCGAACAAAGCGATTGGCCATTGCTAGTTGACCGATATTGAAAGTCACGTGTGTGTGAGCGGCTTCTGTGATTTACGGAAGCTAGAGTGGGTTTTGTCAAGAGTTCGGAAACCTTTTGCTAAACATTTTGGTTGGTTCGAGTTGCTTCAGAGCAACGTCTCGTCGGATTGGTTAAACTTATTTAATTGAAGTGGGTCAATTTCTGAGCTCGCTGATTGAGTTGTTGACATTTGACAGGTTTCCCGCTGTGTTGTCAATTTTGAGCGATGTGATTGGTGGAAATTAGCATGATGGACAAAAATAAGGATGTTCTGTGACAAACTGACGTGAGGACGTAAACAGAATGCGTAGATGGTTAAAAAATTCTCTCATGTCTTCACATGGAGCAGAGTTTCGGAGCACGCTTTAGAGTTAACTCACAATGGTTAGCGGAGAAGGTGCATCCGTTGTAGAGTTCGTAAAGATGACTAACCCTGCTCTCTTTGATCTGCAGGATGAAATCCATGCATTCATCGAAGCTCTTCTGCCCCATGTAAAAGCTTTCGCCTACACTTGGTTCAATCTTCAGGCAAGGAAGCGAAAGTATTATAAAAAGCATGAAATTCGCATGAGCGCTGAAGAAGAAAGAAGATGCAAGGAAGAGCTTGATTCGGAAGCTCCCGACATAAAACAAAAGTGGGCTTCAAGGCTTTTGGCCAAATTACGAAAAGATATTCGGCCGGAGTGCCGTGACGACTTTATGTTGGCAATTACAAACGGTCGCGCTGGCTCGTCGTGTCGTTGCGTCATATCAAATCCCGACCAGAAGGGCAAAATGAGGAGAATAGACTGCCTCAGACAAGCAGATAAAGTCTGGAGATTAGATTTGGTTATGGTCATTTTATTCCGTGGAATTCCTTTGGAAAGTACGGACGGTGAGCGTTTGGGTAAGTCGGAACACTGCCACAACCCGCAACTGTGCGTACTGCCCAACCACATCACTGTTACCGTGAGAGAATTGGACCTATACCTTGCAAATTTTATGTGCAATCGAGGTAAGTATTGCAGGTTTTTGTAACATTATTCGGCTTTCTTCCTGCTCGGAAAGTAGCCCCATTAAAAAGTTAGCGAAAATAGTGACGCGACAAGAAGGAAGCCGTTTGAGTGTGCAAAACATTGCAAAGTGTCAGCGAGTTGAGCTTTCGTGTTTTTACTCTTGAATTATTAAAGATTAGACTTGTTTAAGTTGCTAGGTGTGTAATTTAATCATTTTATTGCGTTGCTATTTGAGGCTCGATAGAAAATGTCATTTTTGAGTAACTGACTTAGCAGTTTGCTTTGCATTGATTCGCAGCTCATAAAGAGGATGCCGATAGTTCTACAAGGTCCTCTACTGACCCAGATCCCTTCAAAGGTAAGTATTAATTTTTAATGTCATTTCCCCAGAACCTGTTTTGAGGACTTATCTTTTAATGCAAGACTGTCACTGTTTGTTTTATAACAAGTACTCCTCGACAATTCTCTGCTGAAATATTTTGCCAGATTTTAGCTTTCAACACGAAGTATCACACACATTTCGTCTTGCACACGTGCAGTAATTTGCTCAACATTTATTTTAATTGCTTATTAGCATTGTCTCTCCTTTCGCTCAATTTAAACAACATAAGTTATATTTTTGTGACGTTAATTTGCCCTGAACCTGTGGTTATTTCCCGTGAAAGTGGGAATCCTGGTAAGAATGAAACGTTTTGTTTTGGTTTGAGTCTCGATGTTTCGTTTAACATAAACACTTCAATTGATTGTTTGTTCTAAACTAGCAACCATCTTATTGCGAATCTAAATTTCTCTCTCTGTATGATTATCTTTTTATGGAGATAAATTACCATTTGTTAAGAATCAAGAAGCGTCTTAACAAGTATTAAACTAACTTCCTCGTTGTGATTTTGAAAATTGAATGTCAGAAGGAAAGCTGCACGGTGTAAAGTGGCGAAGGTCATTTCAAAGTGAGCACATGTTTTGATGTCAAGTTTAGCAACGCCGAGATCGTTCTTGTCTTTGGTCGTCGATTTATCTATCAATTAACTTATCCTCGGATTAGTTTTTTTGCAAGAAATGATATCACAACCCAATTACTGCTTTAAAGAACGTTTGGGGCATTGAGAAAAAACAATATATAGCTAAGTCACTTTTTCACAAACTTTGATAATTCATAGACTACGTTTTTATTGCTATTATAATTCGAATTGTTACATTTTGAAGCGTCTTCGTTTCATTATGTAATCTTATTGGGAATTCAACCAAACATATTTAGATTATGTTTAAATTGCAGGAAATGCATCCTTTTCGGTAGAGAAATTGAGTTATCCTGTTTTTAAAATTGGAAAAGTAATCGTTTGGTGTCCTGTTACGCGTGCTGACAATTCAGTTGTTTGTTAATCATTGTATATGAGAAGGAAGTTGTTGAGAACAGTTCATGATGAAGAATTATAGAATGGTTTTCACACTACACTGCGACAAATAATATATTTTAACGGAGGAGTAATATTTCAACTTCCTGTAATTCGCTTTTTGTCGTTTCCGAACTTTTGTTTCCTTAGTTAACTCGAGGCTGCGTGTCAACTCAAATTTGATACCTTTGTTGTGATAGATTGATTTATGGAAGGATTTGTTTGAATCCCCTCAGAGAGTAATGCTTGCTTTAGTTTTATAAACATGCAAAACCTTTTTTTTTTCAAGCTGCAGCGAATGTCAAAAAATAATTGATTGAAAAATTCAGCACTAGAATATTCACAAGTGTTTACCAGAGTTGTGTTTCAGCATTTGAATAAGTCAACAGTTTGAACGTCAAAATCGTGACAATGCTATTCGATATTGAAAAATTGTTTAGAAACACGTACACAGATTAGATTATTGCTCTAAAAAGAATCAGGGGTCATAGAAACCGGCTCAGGGGAATGTATCATTCAGAAATATTTTACTTATGAAAATTAAATGTTAAATGCGTTGTGTTCTTATTTCATATGTTTTCATCATTGTGGTCAAGACAAAGGAAATGATTTAGCCACTGCTGTGTGTTTCATTGCATTAATAGTGTGAAATAATTATTCTTAGCTGTTTACCTACCGGTTTAAGTTACTTCATGAAGAATACTACTTTTCTTAGATTTATTAACTAATATTTGGTGCTTAGATTATGATGAAACTTTTAAATAAGGAACAATAGGTTTTCATAAGTTTGAACAATGGTTATTGTTTTTAGACAAAAATGGAGTGTATCTGTCATCTACAATGATCTTTAGGCGTCATTGTTACAAAGTCAACTTGTCAATCAAAGAACAAAAGGCTGTTAAAATACTTCTTAGCAAAAACTTTGCCCAAACAGGTTTTTGACTCTTAAAAAAATTTTTGTCAGTTTTTAAATGAAAGAAATATTCACATATAGAATTCACTAAAGAATACCCCAAAGAATATAGGATGGATGTTATTAATTCTCTCTAATACTGGAAGTTTACTAGAGCAAAAGAAATATCTCTTTTGAACTTATCAGTTTTATTATTTCGAAACAAATGGTTCTATTGCTGAATAACTTGACAATGTTTGGCTTTGCTTATTTAAAATTTATATACTTTTTAATTTTTCACTGTGTATACTAAGAGGTATTTAGCTAAGGTTTACAGTAATGTGGCAGATTTATTGTAATCCTTTATTACGAAGTTTGCAGTAATAGATCATTTCATATTTATGTTTAGATTTCAACTAGATAAGCCATGTAATTCTTGACAACTGATGTGTTAAACTCAGAAGGTGTAAAAATTAACAAGAACTGAAGAACTCTTAAAACTGTTTTTTAATTGGGTTAACCATTTTTAACTGAATGATTTATGTGTTATCAAATCATAGAGCCATTTTGTAGAGTAGAATAATGAGCAAACCTGGCTAAATCTAAATCTAGACTGAGTTTTTAACTCTGTGTGAGTTAATGGTACAAAAAAACTTTTAATTCTTGTTTATATATTAAATTAGGATTTTGTGTTATTTTTTCTCTCATTTTATAGATATCCATTTATGAATTTAAATACTTTATTCTTTGTTTTAAAAATGTCTATCTCTTTTCAAACTCAGTTTGATAGTGCATAAAGTGAATGCTTTGGACTTCTTCGTATATCTCACAGCAAGCTGCAACTTGTTAGTAATACATCACCATTCAATAGCGTTTCCAGTTATTCTTTTAATGGAATTCTCAGGACCATTTGTAACCATTTGGTTTTTTTTGTATATTGTGATTTGAAAACAACACAACTGATTTAATGATATGACTTGCATTGTTTATGAAATTATCTCTTTCATTTATTGTTTATGAAATTATCTCTTTCATTTATCAAGACTGTTTATTTTTTAAGGATAAAACATTTTAAAATATTATTATGTTTTAATCATTAATTAAGTCCTCTTATTTTTAAATTACTTGAATACATAGATGTTGACAAACTGCAATCAAAGTTTACAACTTTTTAATTTACAGTAGCAGGGTTATCCACTTAGCTTTTATTCTTTCTGACAACATTAATTATAATTTGATAACAATCTCAAAGTTATTATCATTTAACCTGCTAAAATTCAATTTCATATGAATTAAAATTGTCTAAACCTGTTGATATAACCTTACTTAATAGATGACCATTCATTTTCTTTTTGTGTGCAAGTATAATTGTTTAGAAATAACTTGCATAAGGATATTAGCAGTTTTGGGGTTTTTGAATAAGTAGCAGCAAATGGGTTAATATATCTTATGCAGTTACTTAACGCTGTTATAGACTGTCAGCTGTTGTAGCATTTTGACAATACAAAGTTGTTGATTTTTCATAACTCTAAAATATTTTATTGAATGTGTTTTTGTTTTATTCCTAATTGACAGCCCAAATTGATATGAGTTATTGTTGACTGCTATTTAATCAGCTGTATTGTATTTTTTAAATGCAAAGACTATTTTTAGTGTTTGTAATTGTATTTTTACAGCACCTTGAAGAAAACTATTGTTATAGCAGTGGTTCTTAACACAAGTTTTCAATCTTTACTTTTTGTTATATTTTTAAAACCTTCAAGCAACTTAGAATGTATATATAGAAAAGTATAATTATGTTCTTTTTAAGTTATTCCTTGCAACAATGTTTGAATGTTTTGCCCTTGTGAGAAATAAAGAAACTGCAGTTTATCAAATTGGTAAAGTAGACATTGACACTGCTATTAAAAATCTGTCAATCTTTTATAAGCAGCTTAACTAATTGACATAAATTTGTAAAGGTCATATATTGGTTTCATCCTAAAAGCTTGAAATTCATCATGGTTAAGCTGTGACCTAGAGATATGAAAAGCATTTTATTTGTTACTATTAATAAATGCCAGCTATACGCAAGTTAAAAAACCGTTTGTCAAGGTTTTGCAAATTCCCATATTTTGTATTAGCAAATGAGCTTTAATGGTTTTAAGATTCTGCTACAAGTATTAATTATATAATGGAATGGCTTATTAATAAATTATATTTTTGTTAACAAAAATACCATTTTTCCTTACTGTACCATTGAAGTAAAAGCAAAAGAATACTAGATTATATTAATCCTGCTTATTTTAATTAATTGTAATAAAACCGTGGATTTCTTCTAACAATAATAGTCTTAGATTACTTTTTAGAATTCCCTATATCATGCAAGCATAGAAGCATTATAAAATGTGCATGTTTATTATCGTAAGGATGTCTCAGGTTAAAATGTCGGTTTTAATTTATTAGGTTAACTCAAGTGGCTGCAGATTTGAAATATAAATGTGTAGGTGGAAGACATTCTCGGCAGCTTTGATACATATGTTTGGGCTAGTTTGTTTCAACACATTTTCACTATCATTTTTCATTTATCAATTGAAAAATGAGGCCTGCCACCTGAAAGAGCAGCTAAATATTAGTAAGTTTACCCAATTTGAGAGTAATTGGTTTAAAGGCAAAGGCATGGTAGTCTTTTAAAAATCGCTAAATTAAGAGAGCTTTGTATGGATTGGAGGGACAAGCCTCTTAAATTTGGTGATTTTTAAAAGTGTACCATGCCTTTGCCTTTAAACCAATGACTCTCAAATTTGGTTAACTTACTAATATTTGGCTGCTCTTTCAGATGGTGGGCCACATTTTTCAATTTATTCAATTTTAAATATTTGTACCCAGTCCCCTGCTCGTTTAGGTAAAGGCTCATTATAGTGTTGTTTTTATTCTTTGTAACTTTTAGTACACTTCTAATACAAGAATACTAAACATCTAACAGATAAAAGTTATGCAACCTTTCACGTCATTTTTTTTTATTACTCTCTTCATCAAAAGTTCATTGTGCAGTTAACCTACTTATTTCAAGCTATTAATCAAAAATGCATTTTCAAAGCCGTTTTTGAACCTTCGTAAAACAAAATGATGCAATTTCCTCAAATTCAAAAATAGTTAGCCAGTGACATTAATGATGTAACTCTAAACCTATTTATTAATATTTGTAGCTCAATTAGTAGAAAATCAATCACCGAGGAGCTAGGTTTAGGGCAACTAATATGGCATGCACATCTGTTGGTTATTGTTTTTATAACCCTGTGTGGTAATAGATTGATTTGTTATTCACAGATAATAATCATGGTCATTAATATGGAGAAGTTTTTGTAGGTTTTATTGATCAGAAAATAACTTTTTAAAATTCATGTCAGTAAATTGTCACATAGTGACTCCATCATATATAATCATGATTCCAAGAAACAACAACTTGCAAAAGCAATAAACACGACCAGGAACATTAACTTCAAACAATCTAAGGGAAAGAAATGGTAATAAAAGGCTCTGTAGTTAAGGTATTATTAAAATGTGCACACTGTTTTTTTGGTACAGAACAATAAGATTACAGGAG
The DNA here is from genome assembly GCA_027575285.2 of Zoanthus pulchellus. Lineage (NCBI taxonomy): Eukaryota > Metazoa > Cnidaria > Anthozoa > Zoantharia > Zoanthidae > Zoanthus > Zoanthus pulchellus. The sequence goes on from JAOBRB020113102.1 coordinate 11,304, forward strand.
TAACTATAAATAATCACGTACAGCAATTTTTTAAATTTATAAACTCTGATATAAGCATGATAATTGGATGATGATTTTGATGTGTCACCTTAAAGGATAGTAAGCCATTGAACTTTGATAGCATTAATTATGAGTTGCATTAGAAGATTGTAGATTGAGGTAATTTATCCGTTTAGGGAGATATTGTGATGATAGCATGGTGAAGAAGTTCAGGTGTCTATTTGTTGTTGAATTAAAATGAAGAAAGGGTTGACCTTAAGAGACATGATATGAAGTTGTGGATCTAAAATCTTTGGACAATGGTTTTGATCTGGTACAAAATTGATCTAGATGAATAGCTATTAAGAAACAATGCAAGCATGGAAAATAAATGAATGGTGATGGTGGTGCTACTTTATTAGCTAGTCAAATAAAATTTAAAGTGAAAAAAATAAAATGTAATTTTTAGGTTTTGTTACCAAGAAATGTGAAAATTAGCTGCATGGAACTGAAAAGATTATAAAGTAGCACTAAAGGTTATCAATAATTCATCTTTATCTTCACTTGACAAGATTTGATTGTATAGATGATAAGAGAACTTTAAACAATTTGACCAAAACTAATGGTTAAATGAATTGTAACTTGTGTGTAAATGAAAGTAATTTATAAGAATCTTCATCCATTATTTGAATAAACAATTAAGGAAAGTCATATTATTAATTTGTTTAAATTAGATAATCTAATTATTAAATAACTTGTTTTAAATAGTTTCGTCTGTTCAAACCAAAATTACTCACAAAAAATTGTGAGTTTAAGATGGATTTTGACTTACTGAAGGCTGTCCAAACACCAGGCAGATGCTCTAAGAGCCTTTAAATGATTGATACATTTACATCCAGTCATCTTTAACCTATTTAGTCCCAGTTATATAGTTAAATTCTCCCAACTTCAGCTTATACTTTCATTGAACAACTTTGAGAGAATTTTGCTTTTAATCAAGATTTATTAGTTAATTGCTTTGTTTGATCAATTCTCATTTTCTCATTACTAAATGTTTCATTTTGTATATGTTGTGTAAGGAGAAGTAGGGTGCTGATAATTAATTGGGACTGAAAGGGTTAATGTGTTTATTATATATTAATTATTTGTTATTTTTTAACTAGTTGCATTGGATCACAACCTTGTGTCGTCTGGCGTCTTTACTGTTTCCGAACTGTACAAGTATTCCAAAAGTAAGTTGATATATAAAGAATATGTTACATAAGTTTATATGATTATTGTTTACGTTTGATAGAAAGACTAAAAGTGTGTTGAGGTATATTTACATTACATTTCAATACTATGTCATGGTATCATGCTCTTTTCTCAGATGAAAGTAAAATGTTGTCAGTAGAGAGATTTACAATCCCAAGGTGCTTTATTGATAATGGGACTAACTTCTGTATCAAAGAAATACCATGGCAACCTTTTAAGATGATTAACTGAAATAATAACCCTTTATTTATAATATTTATTTACAAATAATATAGAAATAAATATCCACAGCAATGAGCAGAATAGCTATTGAAATGAAAAACAAAATGGTTGGTCTTTGTGGTGTAGTGGTTAACACGTTGGACTAGTAAACTGAAGATGTGAGGTTCAATTCCCACCAAGGGCTATTTAAATGTTTTTTTTTTCTTATTTCTTTCTACATATCTACACACCGAATGCATTTCTATTAGATTTATCTACACATAATACCATATATGCATACCTATAATTTACAGTGTTCAACTAATCAATAGAGAAAAATAATGCCCTTGGAACCCCTACAATTACCATCTACATTACATTGTCCGGCTGCATTACCAGTGTGGTTGGTCCTTGTGGTGTAGTGGTTAACACGTTGGACTAGTAAAACAAAGATGTGGGGTTTGATTTCGCCAAGTGCTATTAAATTATGTTGTTTTTTTATTATTTCTTGCTTTTTATTTGGCCTTACCCCAGTTTCTTAGTACAGGAGCACTGCTGGTATGGTCTCTGTCTCTGACCATAAGGCGCACACTTTGAGCCTAGGCTCTGCTGAGATATGAATAATTTTATTAATTTTGTACAACCTCTTTCCAACTTAAGCAAATTCAGCTTATCATTCTTAACAGCTGCTAAAACTGCAAGCATTGAAATGTAGAACAAGCTCAATGATTAAGTATAGTTATGGTACATTGTCAGTATCATAGCAACAATGTCATTACGGCTTCATGGCGGACAAAGTGTGTCATTAATTAAATATGCAAAAATTAATATTCCTACGTGACACGCACGCACGTGTTGAAATTTGACTTTGTGATCGTAAATTCAATATGGCGGTGGCGCACACTGCGCTCGTTGAAAATGAAGTTAAACTTTAAGGA
>JAOBRB020113211.1:0-11186 GCA_027575285.2 Zoanthus pulchellus
TATGATGGATAATTTAGAAATACACCTACATTTTGCATTTTTCCAAATTTGAGTAAAACGCCGGTTTTTTTGCCGTGTATTATATAACTATAACATCGTAGTAGCACAATTGATAAAACAACTCTCACATATACGAATAGTGTTTTTAATTTATGCCGAAACATGTCAAGATTAAAAACACTATTCGTATATGTGAGAGTTGTATTATATAACTAATCCAGCAAAACCACATCACCGTAGTTTGCACTACAGCTAGCACGTGGTCTGTCACGCGGCTAGTCACACTCACTCACCGTGCTTCATTCGTAAGATTTGTTTTGCCACTCGAAAATAAAATTCACATCGTTGTGCTACCGTGTAATATTCTCTATATATATCAGCTTTCTTGCAGTTGATATCCTTACAGTACAACCCAAAAAATTTGAAAAGTGGGAGACATTTTTATTTTTTCACTTTTCTTTAGATTGTTAAGAGAATGTCTTTCATTTTTTACTGATTTGTCTATTTTTAAAAAAAGAGAGAGAAGAAACATCAAGAACCCAAAAACCTTTGTTAAATGTCTCCAGATTATCTTTTCTAAAAAAAGGAAATATTTTCTGCCTCATACAAAATTTATTAATTGTCATAATAACTTCAAACATCACAAAAATTTAGTTAAGGTTTCTGTGGCACAGAAAAGTTAAAATTAAGATATTGCACTAACAAAACCTTAAAATTTGATCAACAGCTAAATGACTTGTGTAATGCCAGTGGTTGATGTAGAATACAATACTAGAAAGATTAAAAAGAAAATTCAGAGTAAAAATGACAATAGCAAAGCAACAAACATTTACAACGTATATACATGTTGTACTTAACTTTTTTTAATTTCAAATCAATTTTATCTTTTTATTATTATTACCATTATTTTGAAAACTTTTCTCTAACCAGCTATTTTTTTGCAATTTTTGATGTAAATAAATATTAAAAATAGCTTAGTTTTCAACTAAATTTCGGAAACTTTTACTTTTATTCAATATTTGGGATACTCTAGATAATAATAATTTAGTGATTTAATATTATTGATTGCAGATTAAAAAAGCAATAAACAGAAAAATTAACACGAAGTGAGGTTAATAACTGAAATATGTGAAAAAAAAACTAAAGCTGCTTGATTTCGATAATATATAAAAAAGTACAATTTACGTTTTGAAGGGGAGAAAGTTATAGCGTTTATAATGAAATGCTTAACTGTACAGATGGTCTTTTGCATTACAAAAGTCCTCACCCTATGTTATCTTTCCTCTTATAACTTTGTAAGCAGAACATCGGGTGAAGTAGGTCGTCACATCAGTACAGGTGCTTTTATCGTGGAAACTATCAGAGGTAAGAATTCCACTTGTCGAAAGAGCTGTTCAGTAATTCTTGACTCCTCCATAAAAAAGTAATCTGCTAGACTTTGCCAGAAAACACTAAACACGTGTACTTATAAAAACAGATAAAGCAAACAGCCGGCCAATTTGTTTATTTCCGAAAATCTTGTTGAAATCCGAGGGTGACGTCACTAGTACATCGGAAAATGCCAATCTCTCGGATCTACTTCAAGGTATGTTATCTAATGCTGACCGTGCTACAGATGTCACTTTCGTTACCGCTGAACTAGTCTCAGGTTCCACTCCGTTGTTCATGTCAGGAGGTAAGGACAGGAAGTAGCTTTTCAGTGACGGGAAGAGCTTTAAAACTCTTTCAATGCATGTTGACAGACTAAGCTAGCGGATGCTGTGAAATTTAATAATTTTGCAGTACTGCTGATCGCGAAATTCACAAACTCAGGGAGAAGATTTTTACGCTTTGACGAATAGTCAAAGTGGAAATGAATGTCAACGAGAAACTACAATACAATACAATACAAAACAATACAATACAACAGACGTTGTTTAGGGAGGGTGACACGATTAACCCAGTGAGTTATCTAACACTGTCCAACATCAACATTGTTGACCACTTTCACGGAAGAATTGGTAGCTTTACAAGCTGTGTTATGGGCTATGTAACATGGACAACCGATAAGAATGATGTCCTCATTTTTCTTCCTGGCTTCTACGATGACGGAATTATTTCTTCCAACATTTACCGATGTGTTATCGACTGCTAAAGACACGCATTTATCCCAGCTGATGTCAGTCACTTTTCGCCAACGCGTCGTTAATAGTAGTAACTGATATACCGACTTTTGTTGATGAAGTAGAGGCATACATGTCATAAACTTTCGTTACGACTTTATGCTGATTGATGTCGAGAAGTCTAACCGTCGCACGATTCATTTTCTTCAAACCTTGATCATTACTTCCATCACTGCTCCACCAGTGTAGTTCGCAAGTCAAGCACAATGGCACGGTTCAAGCTACAGGATGCCTCGGTCTTCCCACATGAGTAGCCTTTGCGATTTTGGAATCCGGAAAAATACTTTTAAACAACAAGCTCAAATGATCTGCTGTCGCGAAAGACAAGTTATGTTCCGCCGAAAATCCTGCCACCTTCACTCCTGCTAAGCTTATTTGCTGATTGATATCGGAACTTTGCAGTTAAAGTGTGATGTAATGGAGATAAATCTAATAGAAATGCGTTCGATGTGTAGATATATAGAAAGAATAAGAGAAAAATAACATATATTGCCCTTGGCGAGAATCGAACCCCACATCTTTGGTTTACTAGTCCGACGTGTTAACCTCTACACCACAAGGACCAACCGCGCTGGTAACGCAGCGGACAATGTTATGTAGATGTAACTGTAGGGGTTCCCAGGGCGATATTTTTCTCTATTGATAAGTTGAACACCGTAAATTATAGGTACGCATATATGGTATTATGAGTAGATAAATCTAATAGAATTGCGTTCGGTGTGTAGATGTGTCTATTAGATTTATCTACACATAATACCATATATGTGTACCTATAATTTACGGTGTTCAACTTATCAATAAAGAAAAATATTTCCCTGGGAACCCCTACAGTTACCATCTACATAGCATTGTCCGGCTGCGTTACCAGCGTGGTTGGTCTTTGTGGTGTAGTGGTTAACACGTCGGACAAGTAAACCGAAGATGTGGGGTTCGATTCCCGCGCGCCAAGGGCTATATATGTTATTTTTCTCTTACTTCTTTCTGTGATGTAATGGAACCTTGCGCTCTTTTCGCATTCACCATAGCAGTGTGAGATTTTCCACGACAGTGTCTTGTCAAGTCTAGTTTTCATTGGTGCTCAATAACAACCGACTTCTCGCATAGTAAACAATATAAACTAGTGTTAGTGTTATTTGGATGATTATGTCGAAATAACAGTACCTTGAAACTCCGATTCAGAAAACCAACTGTGGAGCACTTTACAAGACCTCTTTGTTTTTTTTTGCTGTGTAGCCATTTTCTATTAAATTTACTTCTTTTACTTTTCTTGTATCGCTTTCAGTTCTTACGTTTCCTTCTTATGTCCGAGTTACACATGCACATAAAATATGTTTCTAAAATATCATGTTCCACACGAAAAATTCAAATTAAAACCCTTTTTCCACAATATAAAACCGTTTAAAACAATTATGGGCGAGTGTACTATTGATGTAAGTAAACAATTTTCGGCTAAAATGGCGGTAAAATTATTTGTGCAAAAAAATGTGTGGCCTGGCTGCCAAGCTGACGTATCGGAATTTTCCGACTGTTAGCCGAGTTTTGAAATTGAATAGCAACGGTCGTATTTGAGTGCTTTTTTCGCCTGCACAGCTAGAGGTAGCTAGTGAATCCGTGAATATTGTGCAAATAAAAAGAAATGGAAGTAATTGCCCTACAAGAAGAAACCTCGACAAGTTAAGATTGAAAACTGCGGTAAGAAAGTCACTTCATGCGTGATGAGTGAAAACAAACAAAAATGCGGGAATTTCACTGCAATTGCGGAAAAATTGGAAGGTCTAGTAGATACAACTTTACAAAGAAAACAATATGGCGGTCCAGCCCTAAAGCACATGGTCTCAGGCACGCATGCTTAATAAATGTAAAGATATGACGTCTGTTTACAGTGAGATAAAAGTGATCTGAAATAAGCACTGACAATTGTACTTTAGAATGAAAACTGCCTTAATGTTCAAAATTTAAAATCGTTAAAAAGCTTGTGTGATCATATTAAAGAATAATTCATATTTTAAAATAAGGAGGTTTTAATAACAAGGGTTATTTTAATAACTGATATGAGTTTGCACGTAATAGAGCTGAAAAACTAAAAACACGTGGCTTTCCTCCGGATACATGTACCTTACTAAATTGATAAATAATTCCATCAAAAATTATATTAGCATTTTATATTGTAAAACTAATTCATCAAAACCACCTCACCAGAGTTTTCGCTACTGGTCACGCTGTCTGTCACACGGTCAGTCACACGTGTCCTACACGTGTCACTATTACCTTCGTTACCACTGACCGCTGTACTGCTTATTCGCAAAGTCACTATCGCTCACCAGCCAGCCAGCCCGTCGAAAAATCTAGTTTGAAATGGCTTGCTCTCGTGACCACAGGTAGCCTGTCACGATTAGTGTTAATAAGAAAACTGGTACTAGAAGTTGCTAATATATTAATAGAAGTTGTACTGGTTTACTCGTAAAAACACAGCTAAAACAAGATAACTTAGACTAGAGTAGATTCAACTTTACAAAGAAAATAATATGCTTAAAGTTTGTTGAGTAAGGAGCGCCTTACAATGCAGTGAGCTCAGCTCGCTCGTAGTTTGTTTACAAAAATACCCACGAGCTGGCGATAAAATGAACTTGAAATATCCATTATTTACATTTATCGTTCATTTTATTGCCCGTTCATGGATATATTTGTAACCAAACTACGAACTTCCAGTAATTAACCCTTAATTAGTTTTAAACCTAGAAAAATGTGGAAAAAAGCAAATGTGTTTTCTCCAACATCGGATATGAAAACCACTTACACTAATTTTCCCACTTGTTAGAGCTATGGTCAAACGATCGTAAAATAAATAAATAATTCATGGCATTACTTCATTTTTTGAAGCAATTCCTTTACTTATTTTAGAGCCTCCACAGACTAGACATTTTGGTTGTCGACAATTATCTTTTGTCGACAACTAAATGTTATCGATAACTATAAAACGCTGTGTGTGAGATGAGTTGTTGACAACTAAAGACTATTATAAAATTTTAAGTTGTCGACAATAAAGTAGTTTCCCTTTGAAAAAATGGAAACTACTTTGTTGTCGACAACTTAAAATTTAGTGTTGTCGACAACCAAAATGTCTAGTCTGTGGAAGCCGTTAGTTGGAAGTTTTGGTTAACAACATTTTATTACTCGGGCTACCTGTGGTAGGCCGAGTCAAGGTTTACCCTTTCGTCAATATATCATTCTATCTATCATGTCGCGTTTGGGAAAATTATCCAAAAGTCATTGTGTTTAGCTGCGATAAAAAGGCTTTTGATCAAAACTCCAATAGGCTTTCGAACCAAGCTTTGTTGAGACTAAGAAAAGTTTCAAACAGTTTTTTCAAGTTTTCAAAAAGATTTCTTCCAATGAACTTCTTGCTCCGACGGTCAATGTATACACAAATTAATGATGGACATGGCGATTGTTTGAGTCAACTCGCTTCATATTCCATTATTCGTGTCAATTCAATATGGGACGTATTTCTAGCGCTATTTTGCGACTTCAGAATGGGAATATTTTTGATTGCAATTACCGCAAGTATTGTACAAAGCCTAGACAGATTGCTGTGCTTTGTTCAGTTCGGCGAGAACAAGTTTACGGTGAGCTGTTTGTGTCACACGTGTTTGTTGTCGGAGAGCTGTTAAATGTTGCATAATTTATATTAGTCTTTTTCGCGATGTCAAGTTTGAATTGCCCCAAACATTATTCTTTCTGCTAATATCTGTATATTTCTTATTCTAATTTTAATTAATTTTAATCAATAAAATTTTGCAATGTCTTTATAAACTTCATGTTTTCAAACTTTACCGTCAACTGAAAAGCTGCGGTCTAGACAGCACACTTTTAAAAGTTTATTTTTGTTTTATTTCTTTATTTTTCTTAGCATTTTGCTTCTTTACTACCCAAATTTTTATAAGGAATACTTATTATAGTTTAACTCAAACATAATATAAAGTTATAGTTCTATAGAAGAAAGAACTAAACAAACTAAATACAGTTTAAATTTTTGTTATGCAAATTAGAGCGAGTTGTGAACTTCCATGAAATGCTTTCAACCATAAAAAAAAAGTCTCAATTGCACCGTTTGCAAAATGACAGTTCTCACAGTTTTTACAGAACTTACGAGGATTAACTTTATGGTAGGAAAATGGTTCTTGACTTTTTGTAAACTTCTAGTTGACAATGACTATAATATAAGAGATATTCTTTACTTTGCTTTAAGACATTGAACCAATTATAGCTCTCGTTTCTGAGGTTGAGCGGCCAACGGCAATTTTTAGTCCGAATCATTCATTTTGTGATTCAAAGATAAAACTTGGCATAAATAAACTTTAGACTAATCATTTTGAATCCAAACATTAGGTAGCCCGAGTAAACGCGTGTGTATGAGTCTAGTTGCCAATAAAAGTCCAAAGAAAGAAAGAAACAACAAAAAATAACTCTGAAAATTGTTAGGTTCTCCATTTATGTGTTTTTCCTTTTCCTCGAAGGTTTCGATTTTAACAAGTGGTGATTATTATAGTGTACTGAACTCTCTCAATAATTTTATATTTAATCATACATTGTACAGCAGGCTTATTATTGGCAATTGCTAGAAAATTTCGGAACATAACTTTTTTATAATCCTTCCGGAGACATCCGATTTTTTTCTAAAGATGCTAAACTAAAACTTATGCCAACTTATTTTATTCATTTTGCCTTCCAACGCCCGCTCTTGCAAAAATTGGTTTTAACGAGGCAAACTTATCTCTCAAAACTTTCAAATGGAGTTGCAAACTCTCCCAAAATTAGTTTGTTTTGAGTCCATTCAAGATGGCTCGCAGAATCTTGCACATCGCTTCGTTCCCGAGGCACCTTCCACAGCTACAGTTTAATTTCAATGTGAGCTTTGTAGATAACAGCAGAAAGTAAAACTTTACTGATTAACGTAAATAACCTGCCGAACATGCATTAGCAACAATTTTCACTTTGCTTGAGCAAAGCGTAGCTCTCATGATGTAAATCTCTTGGTCTTTTGATCACTGCACCTGATGTATCATGTGACTTTTTGGGCGGCTTGTTGTTTCATTTCAGTCCTTCCACGCGGGAAAATATTGGAATCGTTGCTGGTATGTATGAATTAAAATCAATTTTTATAGTTGTGTATATTATCCTACTATTTTATTATATACTAAAACAACTATATTCACCTCAGTGTCGGTGGTTAGCGGAGAATATTTACCTCGCCTCTTCGCGGCTCAGTAAATATCCACCACTAACTACCGCCACTTTGGTGAATTGTAGTTCATTATCCCCCAATCGTGAAGTGGAGATGACTAGTGATGGTAAAATATCTATCGCTGGGTACCGAAACTGAGGGGGATAATTGTTTTAGTATCAAACTAGCAGATGAAATACACTTAATTATTTATCTTAAAAATATCTTTATTAAAATTTGTCTAATCACAACTCAAATGTCCAAAATTACACGTTTTACTGCTGCCACCATGTAAAGATAGCGGTAATAATCACTAAAATAGATTAGCATAAACAATAAAATATACTTCGCAACAAAGGACAACATACGGGAAACTCTTTCTTGTAGCTACGTGGTGTAGTACATATTGTTACAAGGTACAACTCTAGTTTTTAGCAATCGGTCTCACGCGCGAGCAATCACAGTGCAATCAATTTTACGGTTGAGTGACCGATTTATTGGAGCCAATCAGACTCGGCGAACGAAAATGGATATCTGTCGCTTCTTTTAAGAAAATAAGATTATAAAAAAATACTAAGAGTTTTTATAGTCTTCTTTTCCTGAATAAGAGAATTCTATTTTAAATAAATATAATAATCCGAAAAGCTGGGTTATGACATCATTAATTAAACGTGACGTAATCGTATTAACGCATGCACAACACTATAAGCCAAGCTAAAAGATGCTGAAATCTTACGCAAAGAAGAGAAGACAACGAAGAATTACAACCACTTTGATCGATTATGGACCCGTACCCTCTCGAGGAAGAGAACAAGTTCGTGTTCTTTCCCCAACACGACGACAAAATCCCCAACCGTTGGGTCTGGTCTACCAGTGTTCGCTTCTTCCTCGTGGACATGTAAGTCTGTACTGTGGGATGAGATACTGTAAATTTTCATATATCACCGCAGCGTTTTTTTCCTTTAAAACATCAAACTTCTTTAATGGAGCGAAAAATGTTAACAATTACAATAGATTTATGTAGAATTATCTTAATATTATTAGTATTTATTAAAGGATAAGAACTTATTAAAAACTATTTTCAATTAAAACGAACGTTTTCGAGCATTAACTCATCTTCAGGTTAAAAAAAACTGAAGATGAACCAATGCTCGAAAGCGTTTGTTTTAATTGAAAATAGTTTTTAATAAGTTCTTATCTCAATTCTTTTCTGGCGAACTATCTTAGGTTTCTTAATATTATTTACTTCTACTTCAGAGGCGGCTGACATAAATTTTCTTTTAATTTATGATACGCAGAAATGTAGATTGTGCTTCAAAACTTTCAGCTTATACACTGAAGGGATTTCATGCTATAGCTAAGCTAAAAGCTAAATCTTTTTACAAGTTTAGTGACCCAAGGGCCGGTGGTTATCTCCGGTTTTCGTGGTATTAAGCGGATGAGAGTCTTTGACTCTCCCTGTACGGGACACTAATCCATCGCAGGTTAACTCCCAACAGACGCTGGTACTCATTTACCTACCCAAGAAGGATGGAAAGCTGAGTTGACTATCATGCTACCGCTGCAAATTTCCCTTTCGTAAACTGTCGCAGCCATTTCAAACATGCAGTCGATTCCAGATTACAAAACAGTCGATGCCATCAATGACAGCGATCTAAGCGACTGCTTTACGTATGGCATCAACGGCTTACGTATGGCATCGACGGCTTACGTATGGCATCGACGGCTTACGTATGGCATCGACAGCTTACGTATGGCATCGACGGCTTACGTATGGCATCGACGGCTTACGTATGGCATCGACGGCTTACGTATGGCATCGACGGCTTACGTATAGCATCGACGGCTTACGTATGGCATCGACAGCTTACGTATGGCATCGACGGCTTACGTATGGCATCGACGGTTTACAATAGGTAAAATTGTGCTGCCGCTTTGCAGCCTCGGCCTCATGGACTAGAATACCAAGAATTACCTACGCTTTCATTGTAAACTTCTTCCTGTTTAGGGAAAACTCAATTTTTTTACGGGGAGTCATCCAAAAACCTTCGAGTTAAAAGTGGAGTTATACAGTTCAAAAATAGGAAAGTGAAGAGGACGGGGGGAGAACTAAAAATGTTATAGCTAAAAGGGGGACATTTTAGAAATATAAAAGAAAAGAGGGGGTAGGGGGCATGGCATTTGAAAAAGCAAGTGTGAGCGAACAAAAATTATTTTGTAATTTTTTTCAAGAATAACTAAAAGTACCAAGACAACTGTGAAAGAATATAATAAACTTATGCTATCAGTGGCATATGTGCCTGTAAGCCTCGTGAACAGTTCATGTCTTACATATTTTTACAAGTAGCATTAAATATTCCTCAGTTATTTTGTATGTTTAAGTTAGCAAAATTTTTTCCCCTACTTTACTGCAGTAAGAAAATTGTTGAAACTTTCAATCATTTGCATGTAATATCCAATATTAAACTTTCTTTAAAGAAAGTTGAAGTTTCAACTTGAGCATCTTGGCCTACTGGTAAACTGGTCATCATTTAAATTGATACTGACTGGTTTTTTCTCAGTCCTTAGTCTTTTTTTACTTAGCTCCTTTCTATACGACAAACCTGTGATAATCAGCCGGAAATATAAATATAAACTTAGGGTCGAACTATGAAAAATAAATTCAGCAGGAATGCAGCTCTGACGATGAACTAAAAAATAGTTCGAAAACGTTTAGTTGTTTTAAAAGAAACAATTAATTTTTACTAGTTTTACCTGTTTTTTTTAAATATGGACATATGGTAATCTTGGCGAATTAGGAGAAATTCAGCGATATTTACTAACTACTCATAAAGTGTGCTCTAAGTCATAGGTAAAATACTTCTCGATTTTTTTTTCTTTTTTTAAAATCTTACAGCCTTTGGCAATTTGGAATCCAGAATTGCGTAATGTCCAAAAATGTTTCCCGGAATGCATCAGTCACTTAGGTGAGCTATCAGTATTTCTTGAAGGGGTAAAGACTTGTTAAATATAATATGTACAACGAGAACATTAAGGCAAACAAGTATTGAATATAGAGTTGAGTCCAGTTTTGATTCAGGCAAAACTCAGCAATCACTAAAATGTAATAGGCTAGCTGTCATGGAAAGCGAGCTTGTTAGATATTAAAACTGATAAGAGAATTTATACAATTATATTGGTGATTGAATTTTACTTCAGAATCACATAATGGATCTGAAGTAAAACAGAAATATTACGAAAAAGACGGGAAAACAAAGGAATAACTTGTACAGCTTCACAAGTGAGGATATAAAGATAATGTTACTCGTATCCCGGATGTTATAAAATCTGGAGTGGTGTATTTTTACATCATAATAGAGGTACAAAACCCTGGGCGCGCTCTGATTGGTCAAAAATCCACGCGTACATTTTTTATTTTCGCTACAGCCACAGGCCATCCTCCTGCCGACATTTTTGTTAGAGACGGCCGAAAACATTTTACTTGAAGACACTTATGATAAAGTCCTCTGCAAAGCAGCAAAATGATTTGAAGACGAGAGTAATTTATGAAATTAACGAGAAGAAGCGAAAAGTCGACAGGTCGCATTTTGTCGAGCTGTTGTGCTATTGTGATTATCTATTGTGCCTCTTGTTTTCTACATCTCCCTTGTGTTCTCAAATACCCGTCCTGTTGTGCTATTGTGATTATCTATTGTGCCTCGTGTTTTCTACATCTCTCTTGTATTCTCAAATACCCGTCCTGTTGTGCTATTGTGATTATCTATTGTGCCTCGTGTTTTCTACATCTCCCTTGTGTTCTC
>JAOBRB020113322.1:0-13670 GCA_027575285.2 Zoanthus pulchellus
TTAAAAGAACCTTCCGCGATCAGCAGGCCAGCAAGTTAATTTCCCGGACGTACAGTTTAAATCAATTCGAGCAAAAGACACAAAGGATTTTTTAATAAGAATATTATCAATTGCTAATGCTGCCAACCTATTTCAAAAATTTAAATTTCACTTCTCGAGGAAAAATTTGAAACTCAAACTAAAATCATACCAGAATTTTAGAAGGTGAAAAAGACGGAGGTAAATATCGAGCGATTTATTAAAACAACCTGATGAAAGCCTTGCTAGATATATCAATAACGATTGATATGAGTATGGCATCGAATTGCAATTGACAATAATAAGAATTGACTGTTTTAGAAATCGGTTTTACAAACTTACCATACGAAATTCTTTTACCGAGCAAATAAAAAACGGGACATCAGGACGCTGGCTATCGATGTATACACAATCTAAGAAAACGAAAGATAAAATTATGTTATTTATTTAAATTATAGAACTAATAAATCTAAAGAAAAAGAACCCGTTAAAAATGTTTGTTTTGATGTCACGAACAAATGCTGTTTAGCAGTAAAGCTTTCACAGATATTTCAAACTTTGAAAAGCTAAATGACGGTTAAAAAATGACAGTTTTATTACTGATGAATCAAACATAACGACTTTGTTTTTACCTTCAACTCTGTTTTGAAAATAATATGGACTAAATATGTAATTCTATAAACACAAAGCTTTTGTGTACTCAGAAATTTTTATTTTGTCGGTCGACCTCCCATATTGCAATTGTGTACCTCGATTGACCCAATATTGTTCAATGAATATGGTAGAAAGTTTGAAAAACGGACCAGAAAAGACGAAATAGCGACAAAAATTTCCGTTTCTGACCACTAATCACACAAGGACAAATAAAACCAATAGATTTAATGCGCCAATTCGCGTAAAATTCAACCTTTCGTGTTTTGTATAATTACTAGTGATTATTTTAACAAGGCAAACAATGAATGTTCTTGAATTGAACAAGCATTCGAGCATGAAAAACCGTAGAAATCTAAGCATACCTCCAGGCTCATAGTGAATCCCATCTTCTGAAGTATAAGTAAGTTTTGTAGATTCGTTGCCGCTTTGTTTTCTGTCCCCATTGTCGCGCGAAACCGACGCTTTCCCTGAGTGACGTTTTGGTTTGCTCATATCTATCATTTTCTCCACTGTAAGTGATGAATCGTTTCTCGAGCTTGTAACCGTCGCATTCCTTAAATTTTCAGTTGAATTATTTTCTACTTTCATACTTTTTAAATTTCTAGAAGAAGAATTCTTCATGTCCAGGATAAGTGTCGTTATAAAGCGTTGGCGGTGTTTTGACCCTTCGGTTAAAATCCTGCAGAGCCAAAAAACAGCGTTCGGACGTCAAGGAACATGTACTAGACCAGTGGATTAATTCCTCTTATTGATTTCTTACACAAATAGACATACTGCTGTTTCTACAATCTGTATATTGTGTCCTTTCCAAGAAAACTGTTCACAAATGTTCCCTGCATTGAAAAGAGTAAACCAAATATTCGCTGATCATCAATGATATTTCCTGATAAAACTAAAAGTACATCAGACGAAATTTCAGCACCTCTGAATTAATGACATAATGTAAATTGGTAATTTATTCCGACAACCGACTTCTTCAAAATAAAAACCAACGGTAAACAGACAATTTTTCAAGCTTATTTACCTGGAAAGGAAAATCTACGACATGAGCTAGCCATACATCTGTCCACGGCAGAGGTTTTTATTCTCAACACCCGTCACGACCTGAAATTCTTGGGTCAGTTTATGTATGTGGTCTCGCTCTCCTGAACAGCTCCTGTGATTGTAAAACAGAAAGAGAACACGTTTCCAAATGTAGAATTGTCTTTCTGAATGAAAAGAAATTGATTTATTAAAGAAACTGACTTAAGTTAAAATTCCATCAAATTTAATTCGATTCTACTATTTAAATGATGTTTGTGAAGTGGTTAGATTTCAGTTTATATAAAACTATAAGCGTTTCGTGTCACGATTTAGGGCCCTTTGTTTATCCTGATTAAAAAAGTAAGCTAGAGCTAATTCAGGTAAATTTCACTCAACTAAATTTCAGACTTTAAAAGTCCTTTAAAAAAGTATGTTTTTTGCAAAACAAGATTGATTGCAGGACTCGAATTTCATTTTGGTCACGAATTTTTTTTCCTTACGCATCAGTCGAAAGTAGTCAAGCCAAACGCAAAATTAAAGAACTCTCATAACGAACAATAAACAAACAGCAAGGATCTTAAATCGATTTTAAACTTCAACTTGCATTCGAGTAAGTTTGGCAGGCTCGCTTGCAGTCGTAACCCCAAATAGCTTTGTTGGGTATTACATGTGTTGTAAAAATATAATCTACATTATTAACACGAGATCGAAAAGATTATTGTTTTAAAACGATTGCACTCTAAACAGCCTAATCTTCAACCATACCAGCAAGCAAAAGCAAAAGAAGTAGCTTCTAGTTCAATTTTTTACTTCTGAATGTGACCTCCAAGGTTATCTTAGTACCTTAAAATGAATATAAACTTCTAATAGTTTTGCTAAGTATATTTGCCCTTAAATCTGCATGGTTGCTTTTTCGAGGACGACTGTTGTCCAATTTCTTAACAGGTCCAGTGAAAATTTCAACCGTTAGGTCTGTATTGCAAAGGAAATTCTGTGCATTAAACTTACCCGTAATGCAAGGACTATTCTATTTTGCGTACAAAAAACTTCAACCACAAGCCCTTGATGTTTATATGAGCATTGACGATCGACAAAGGATGTGAGAGTTGTTACAGGAGATGAACACGAAGCGAACAGATGTGTCTTTTGTGAAACATGATTGGCTCGGAAACAGCATGAGGTGTCATGCACGGCAGTTTCTAGCCATCTGATTGGTTTAAACGAATGAACTATGACATAACACCTGCTCAAATCAATAGTATTTTGATTGAAGAGTTAAGTATATGTCACACAGCGCGCCGAACAGGCAGCAATTTGGTCAGAAATATCCACTCTCTATACACACCAATTCCACAACAAGAACTTAGCAGCCTCGTCCGAGCATCCTCGCTGTTCAAGGTGAATTCTTTCGATTTTTTTAAAAACAACTGTCCAAGAACAATCGAAAGTTATATTGCTCTTCCCCGCCTTCCGAATTGTTTTATAACACACGCCTTATAATCGGAGCGATGACAGCCGATCACTGTTCGTTTTGTAAACACTTTTTCTTCTGTCAATCACATTTTAGCACCTAAACTAACCAAGCAGCTTCCAATTGTCTCTGTAAGGTAAATTGACATTTCGCTCCTCGTTTGCAACTCGGCGATACACGACCGTTAATATCGTATTTCGCAGCGTCTTTCAGCTACAAATTTTGAAGACTCTTGTATTTTCAAATTTTAAGACGAAACAGCATGCAAGTTTTCGAAATCGAAACGATAGCACTCAACAATTGTAATTCTGCAACTCGGCACGTTGAGTCAGATTAATGGTTCAACAAGGTTATGCACTCAGGAAATTTGTAATTAGATCCCTCAACAATTTTAGCATAAAATGTAACAAATAAAATCTCAAATGCAATCAGCCGAGAAATACTGTAGTACAGTAAATACAAGGAAATTGTATGGCGTGAACTCGAAAATCGAATTTAACGATGCCCCTATAGGACGTCAAGTTTTGTTTTTTATTTACACAGTCGGCGGGTTTGAGGTTTTACTTTGCTGTTTGTGATAAGAATATAGCGACCGTCGCTCGCTGTGGGAGACTTTCCTTTAAGTTTTAAAACTACTTGCTGTTTTGGTTGGTTTTCATCAATTTTCTCCGATGAAGTTATTCCAAAATACTTTGAAATTGCCTCGAGCACTAGTGTAGAACGCTGTCCAAAATGGATATGTTTGAAAATTAAGGTAAATAAAAGA
This sequence comes from Zoanthus pulchellus, assembly GCA_027575285.2. NCBI lineage: Eukaryota > Metazoa > Cnidaria > Anthozoa > Zoantharia > Zoanthidae > Zoanthus > Zoanthus pulchellus. The sequence continues at coordinate 3,933 of JAOBRB020113322.1, forward strand.
TTTAATACCCAGTTAACAAACACTTGCAATGCGACTTTGTCGTCACTCGGACAGATCGCGTAAGGACGTGCACGCATCAGTGTGTCAAACAATATAAATCATAACACAATTTATAAGAATGGTCCTTCGAGTTATAAAGCAATTTTTATCTTTGTTTTACTAGCAGATTTTCAACAATTTGTCTTACGGTTTTTTTTTTTGAGCCGGAAAGATTCGAACTGAAAAGACAAAGCCAATGAACCGATGAGCATATTTGAGCCAAAAACTCAAAGCTCTTTGCTCGAGGGAGTCATATCTTTACAACGTACTTATCAATATAACTTAATAAAATTATCGCAAAAGGAGTAATATTCTGTGTTAGTACTACAGAAGGTATGACATTTGAGCAATAGAATTCAGACCAGCGCTGAAATTTTCTCTTTCGATAATTTCAAGAGAGCTTTGTCGGTCATCGCGTTACAAAGGAAAAAGAGTGATAGAAAATACATCAATTTTAAAAACGTCAATTATATTTTCCAAATCGTGAACTTACATGTTTTGTAAGGCTTTTATATCTTTTGATGAACACTTACCTGATAGCAAGCGAACAGTTTCAGTTCTTTTGTTTAAATATATACTATTCCAGTTTTTGTAAACTTAACTCTATGAGCCACCCGTTTGCTTGACAAATGTTTGCGGTTCGTTTCAAGGTGTCAAATTGAGCGTGGGTACTCTTCAACCGCAATAACACAGTTATTTACCGCTAAATCTTCCAACTTTGGAACGGGATTATAGATTTAGTATCAGTTTCGAAATAATATTATATACGCTCATGCGTTAAACAAAAGTTTGTCTGTTTGGACAGGTTTTTGTTGTACTTCTGTTGAATTACAATTTATATATCAAACAGCTTTAGTTTATAAAAAAAACTGGTTTGACGTCGCCACCAAAATACAAGCTACATCTGTAATCTTATCAAAATTTACCTCAAGAACTGCCTCGATCCGAAATCAAATTTCCGCAAACTCGAGATATTAGCAAGTTTTCCGTTTAGTCAGCGAACAAAGTCAAAAGATTGTTGCCTATCTTGGTATGCTTGACTGCTTTACTGCTAAACTAATTATGTCTAATTACAAAAGCATTGAGACAACATAAACGCTCGTGATTTAAAATAGACAACTGAATAAATTTACAAACATACTTGCTAGCTCTTAATTAAACATTCATTTTGCCTCAAAAATGTTCGCTTTCAACATTCGACTTGGTTTCTTTTCTCTAATACAAAAAAATTTAAAAAGCTTCAGCCGAAGAACTTAAAACAAGAATCATAGAAATTTGAGAAGTTGTAAAATATGCTAAAATGGGAGTCATCATGCTAAAACTGTAATTTGAAAGTGATATACAACCGCATTTGATCCGCGATTGAAGTATTGAAGCAATCCATTTCCTCCCTTGAACTGAAACTCACGTAAAAACGCCAAACCGATAAAATTTCCGAAATCAGTAAAACAGTAATTACACAGGCCTAGAATAGTCGCTTAAAACATGCAGCGAAATTAAATATAGAAGGCTTAATAATTTGCCGCGACAAAACAGTTGCTGTTTGTGTTATCCCGAGGCTAAGTGGTGGCAATCTTGATCAGGTAGCTAAAATTTGAACCCACATGTAATTTCTTCCGCTAAACTCGTAAATAATCGTTCTTTAAGGATAAGAATATTTTAAAGAAACATTGCTTTTACCTTTCTTAGCCGATAAATCTTGTTTTATATATGAAAATCCGAACAAAGTTACTTCAAGAACTACACCGTCCGTATCTCTTCGTGTCTCAAATAGAATGCATGTATCACACATTTGATCGAGCTAAATTGTTCCCTCGGGACTGTGCGGTTTGCAAGGAACTTGGTGATATTGAACCGGAAGTGAGCTCTGATGTGCAACAAATATAATCCTTGTAATTCGCCTAAATACTAATTTATAATTTTGAGTCAAAATTAAAGACTTGAAGAGGTTGATAGGGTTTTTTTCGAGCCCGAAAGCAAAAAAGCGAAAAAGTAGTAGTAATTTGAGAAGTTTTATCCCGACTAGTTGAGAAAGCTAGATTGGTGAAAAGCAACAGTTGAGTAAACGCGTAATTTGACAATGGAACTTGCTTATCTCAAAAAACAAACAACAATCGAACCATGATGTCAATGAGTTTTTTTCACATTTTTGACGGAGCCAAGCAGGTAACTAGGATAGCTAGACAAAAGTCAATTGAGAAAATAGGATATATATGTCTTTAAAAAAGGGATACAGGGGAAAAATTTGCCAAGTTTTGTGAAGTGAGCCGTAGCAATTAAATCAAGCAAATAAAATACAGAATTTTATTAGCAGCTGTTTCCCTTGTAGATGATCGTGTATTGTGTGATTAGCCTATCACACACAGTTAAAATGATACTTCAAAAACCAATAAATATATATATATATATAAGCGCTTTTAAAAAGCATAGTTCTCATGACAAGCGAGATGAAAACAGCACTTGAGTATCGAAAAATTTTAGATACTGTATGTAAATGTCTGTAACACGCATTTCGATTTAATACTTTTAAATAAAGTTTTGTACGTTTCGAAACAAATGCTTAACTTCAGCGATAGTGTTTAAAAATAATTAGACTTAAAGCTAGAACCATTTTAAAAAAGGCCTCGCTGGTGATAAATAAAGAGTTTTCTCTAATTAATGCATGTATAAAAGCTAGATCAGTAAGTAGTTCTTTTAGAAAATTGACATCAAATTCGATTCAGGTCTTTTTATTGCTTTCATTCTGCTCAGTGCAGAACAATAACAAGGGAGCCTGTGGCTTGAAAACAAAAGATAAAAAGAATGTACACATATTGAAATATGAATTAAAATTCAAATTGCTTGCCAAAAGGAAAAAAGGGCCTCTTTTTATCTGTGTTTTGCACATTTTACTAAAATGAAAACGTATTCGATTTAAGTTTATATACTTTTTAAGGACCGCTTTCGGATTATTTGTCTTTTTGGTGTTTTCTTTGACAACATCAAATTTAGGCAAAATACGAAGATTTATCTAAACAAATTTAAAATACTGCCGTTAGTTTCAGACGAGCATGAGAGAAATGTCGTCTTTTTCTGAATAACTGTTGACAGAAATAGGTCATGGAGAAGAGAAAGTAGTTAATAAAATCATACATCGTTTTAAAAACTTAAGTCGCACATATAATGATATATGTAATCGATCATCAGCCAAAAGAGACCACTTTAACTCAAATACTACCAGCAGTAATTGCCATAAAACGTCTTTGCTCCATAAAAGTGAAGAAGAAAATTGTAGAGAGAAAGCCAAACAAGGAAAATTAAAATATAATTTAAGTGAAGGCGCTACAATTGGCGCGCGTTTGTCTTGTTGCTTTGATATAAATATAAAGAATTGAAATGTTGAGCACTGAGCATAGTTTGTTGGTTTACAATAGCCAAACATAGGCTGTCAGTGTTGCCTTTTGTAAACTAGCTTGCGAAACAATATAATTAAACCTATTGAAATGCAAAACAAAATCTCCTTGTCATATATATAGTCGTTGTCTTATTTGCGGACAGCTGATAGTAGTAATGATAAAAGAATAAAAATCAAGATCATGTTTGTGCCGCCCTCTATCGCTGAAAAGAGACCGAAGTTTGATGAATCGTTTAATAACAAAACTGACACCTGAAGCACAAAAACAGTTTTCATACCAGCATAAAAAGAATGAGTCTAATGTCTTTGTAATCCGGTTTTAACAGTGCTAGATTTTTTATGAACACTTCAATTTTTTTAAGCCAACTATTATTTATAGAAATCTTTCACGTTACTAAATAATTGTTATCACTACAAGTACATCTTTCTTTCATTTCTACTATCAAACAGTAAAATAAACTATTTTTAATAAGGTCAATTTATAAATATAGTTTTCAGGCTTGATGTTTTTTTCAAAAGACTGACATATATATATTTTAATTGCTGTCCAAAAATCAAAATAACGTCCTATAATAGGTGCCTTTGTGAACTATGTCTATGTTCTGTTTTCTTGTTTCTGATTTGCATGAGCAGTAAGCATTTTTAGTAAGTTTTGGTGAAAATTTAGTTTTCTACCTTAGACTTAATATTTCCATTTCAGACTCCGAGAGTTGTTCTTTTTTTTAATTTTTTTTCTGTTTCCTATTATGGCTTGAGCCTCACTGTTCTCGTAAAGTTTGTTTTTTAAACACAAATTGTACAAGCGGAAGATTGTAATAAAAACTTGAGAAGGCAGTATTTTTCCATTAAAAATTGTATTTGTGGCTTCTAAGGAATGTAATATCTCAGCATATTTGCAGACTCAAAGATTTATGAACATTTATTGATTTAGGAACTTGGTGAGAATCCAAGGAGTAGAGATAATAGGAATCGAGATCCCCTGCATGGATCTTATCCTGGGCCTATGGTTTAACATCCTTATCCGAGAAGACGCGAAAGTCTAACCAAAGGCAGCACTTTTTTCCTCAATTACTTTAAGACCCTGAGTGGATGGTTCGGCCGGGTTTTGAACCCGAGGCCTCCCGCACAATAGACTGGCGCCTTACCAACTAGGCTAACCAGGCGGCGATTGATTGATGTGTGGCAATACACTCTAACTGAGTCTAAGTAAGAATATACTTCATTAAGAATACTGAGAATGAAATAGTTAAGAATATAATTTAGCATGTTTGAAAGAGAAAAACTACTGATTTAATGTACGTGTACTATAATTGCACTCTAATCCCAAATGCATTTCAAGACAATATATAGTCAATATACAGATCTATTACCTTTGAAGCTCTTCAATTTATCACTGCAATTTTAATTCAAAAACGAAAATCTCATATATGACCGCTATTCCCAAACTTATATATAGAACATTGGTAAAAAATATTTTCAGACAAAAATCCGGCAGCCAAAAAATCCAGCCTAGGTTCGAAAAACGATATTCTTATATAAATAAGAGTGAAGCCAAAAAGACAATAATACTAATTATACCTTCTTTCTTTTATATTATAAGAACATGAGGCTGAAAATCGCCAAAAATTTCAGAACATGTTAAGAACTTGCTCAGGCTGAGAAAAGGTGAAGAACATTTACTCATGATAAAATAATTCATACAATGTTATTGAAAAATTTGCTTGAGCTTCTTGACTAAAGTTTACAGATAACAATTTTACATGACAGGTTTTTCATTTACCAAATTGCAGTTCTCGGGTATAGTTCTTGAGACAAACTGGCAAGAAAGACAGTACCAAGTACATGTATAAATCTATGTATACTCTTTTTTATAAGAACATGGGCTGAAAATCGCCAAAAATTTAAGAACATGTTAAGAATACGCTGAGGCTTAGAAAAGGCGAAAAACATTTATTTAAGAAATAATTCATGCAATTTGTTGAAATATTTGCTTGGGCTCCCTAACTATTAAAAGTTTACAGTTACAGATAACAATTTTATATCACAGGTATTTCATTTCTCATCAGGTTTTCTTTCGTACCAGCAACTGTATTTTAAAATTCGATACAGTACAAAGCACATGTACAAATCAATGTATATAGAATAGTATACCACATATGGTACATGTATTATATTGATATTATCTAATATCAGTAAAGATGTTTTAAGAGCATCTTTATGAACACTGAGGCTGATAAACCGAAAATATTTAAGAACGTGCAGCCTCAGTCGAAAAATTCGACGTTCATGTGCAAAAGGAGTATATACAGAAAAGTACCACATACGGTACATGTACTATTTATATTGTCTAAAATCAGTAAAGATAATTTTCTTGTGTTTTGGCTTTTGCCGTTAAAATCAAAATTTTAAACAATTTTATCACACGAACTCGATCCACTATACTTACTTTAACCAATCAATTATACAAATTACTGAAGCAGCCTTGCTTTTTCAAGAAAGAACTATAAAGCCTAACACAGCACTGTTTTGTAAATTGTTAATGATAAAATTTTTAAAAACACTAAAAATAAAAATTAATGGCTTTCCGGTTTGTGCTGCTAGTCATTTTAATAGGCAATTTGTTGTCGTTGTGGGCATATTGTTCACATTTTTAAATATTTGTGTTGTGCAAGTGAACAAATCCCCAAAATAGTCGAGTTGATATATTATGCGCAGTAAATTTCAGAAGAAGTTATAAAATATACGACAAAACAATGAATCGAAATTCTTAAAAGCATAAGTTGACTGGCAGACAAAACGAATCTGTCAATAATGATATGTTAAACGAGCCATGATCATAAGGCCACTTTAAAAAAATCCCGCGGTTTATCATCAGCGCGCGCACTGATTTTTGCCAGCGCATTGATTTTTTTTTAGATTTTTTTAAAAAAATATATATATGACAAAAAAGTCGAGAAACATTTTCTATGTTGCATAATAATAAATAGAGTGACAAGCCATTCGACCGGCAGCAAATTATTACGGCACTATATAATATTCCCTTTTCTGTGCATTTGTGTCACATTGGTTTGCCATTCAAACTCCAACTTAGAAATGTCACTGCTTCCGATCCAACTTAGTTTATTCCCGAAGTAACTCAGCAGTCCGCAAAAGCATCAACCCTAAAAAAAAGCGCCCTCCCACACTGAATTTTGAAAACATTTTGATGATAAACCGGGAATTTTTTTTAAGTGGCCTAATAATGATTGATTTTAAAAACTAATACAATATTGTAAAAATGAGGAAGAAGGCCTAGGCATATGATAATATTTAAGATTACAATAACAATAATATTGATAATATACATAGATTCGTTATTAATCAGAATTACTAATTTTTAAGGGTTGTGACGATTAAATTTATTTATCATTATAAATATCATTATTATTATTAGTAGTAGTAGTAGTAGTAGTAATAGTAGTAATAATAAAAATAAAAATAGTAATAATAGTAGTAGTAAAAGTAGTAGTAGTAGTTGTTGTAGTTGCATGCAGTAATAGTAGCAGTAGTATATTGTTGGTTGTAAAAATTCATATGTATGGTCATTGTTGAACCGACGTATTTTATGGAGTTCTAAAAACACTCCTGAATTAAGCTTATTTGTTACCAGGAAACCTTAGGAAATGATATCATCATCATTATCTCACTGGCGTTGTCTCCACGTTTTGAAATAATCATCACACACATCTCGGTCATTGCCAGAGCCAAGTCAGAATATCTAAGCTTGTAATCACTTCTAAACAATTGTTTTGACAATTGGAACAAATAAAGATTTTAAAATTGCAAAATGATGTTGTTATTTTGATGCCATGCGCCAACGGACAAAACGAAAATTGATTTGATAAACTAGAATTGGATTACATCTCTGGTAAGAACTCTTTGTTACACCTCCTTTAACCTGCTGGCGGCAACACACCCCTCCACACCCCTACCATTTCACCCCACCCCCACTCCCCTACACTTTCCCTCCTCCTACTCCCTCTTCCCTTATTCCCTACCCTATACACACCCTCCATTGGCCGGCTACACGCTTCGATATAAATAAAAACAACTTTATGATAACAACTAGGTTCAAATACCCCTGAGACAGTTTGACCATGGTATTACCTAATGGTATCATGGTTTTTCATTGTCAACAATGATTTCTGACCAAGGTACAATTTTGGCCACTGACCATGGTACATAGTCAACCATGGTCAGAAAACGTTTATTGTTAAAATGAAAGAACATATTGTCTCATCGTCTGTAAAACCCACAAATTATGTTGTAATAACAACGTTTTGCCTTTTTAACATTTAAACTACACGGTAACACAGATAACAAAGAACCACGAAAAAACGTGGACCACCATATCCAAGATTCAAGGCTTAGTCAATATCAAGTATTAAACAAAATAAATATATGATTTGAGAGGTTCTTATTGGTATACCTGAAAGGACATCATTTTTTGACCGATTAATAGGTTCATTCTAAAACACGGCCTCATGGAATACGAATTTGAATAGTTAATTTGTCTTATGACCACGTGCATTACTTATTCGTAGTCTATTCGTTCTCGCAGGCCTAACTGCATGTAAATGTGCTTCAGGGAGGGTCCAAACGAACAATTAGAAATAATGCGTGAACTCTTAAGGATTCAAGTGTCCCTGGAAGTGGACTCAGTGAGCTAACATGTAGGTCAATGCACTCAAAAACAACTCAGTGAAAAAAGTTGTGCCAACTAATTATATAGTATTCTATACACTACCTTTATCAGTTACAGTTTTATAAGTTAAACACGACTCTTAAGGAGAATGAAAACGCGCGTGCTTACAAACAATTACCTTATTTCACAGCAATTATGGTATAGTGACGCAAGTTGTGAAATAAATCAACTTCGGTTTTGTTTTGAGCAATCCAACCATGACACTTTCATGTTTTATTTTTAAAAAAAGCTAAATACGTGCATGCCGACTATGACCACATTTATCTTTTAAAGTCAATTACGAAAGGAATTTAAGTATTCCAAACCAGACGCCTTCCAAAAAACTTTCAATATTTCATGAGCATGAAAAACAATGTCAGATGTCAAATGGTTGCCACCTGCACACCTTTTAATGAGTGGCGTCAGCAACCAAAATGCCTGATATCACAATTCGATCAGCTGTTAGTGATTTATTTGTTGAGTGTTTGCGTATTTACTAATTGTAAAACCTTCTACTTAAAGAATAAGCTATATAAAAATAATAAAGGTGACCTCCTTCTTTCATAAAATCAAATCAGTGTGTTGAAGTGAAGTTGAAGTTCTTGTTTGATTCCGCTCTGTCTGATTGAGGTTAACGCCAAGAAATGGTTCCTGTGTGTAGTTTAATCTAGAGTTAATGAACTTAAAAATATCGGGCTAAGAATTACAAAGAATTATGACGCACTCTATTTACCACTAAGAACTTTACCGTTGTCTCCTTGCGTTACTCCATATTTCCCGCGAGATTCCCGCGCCCGCGAATTGAGCCCGTTAATTTATAAGATTCCATGCATTTTCTCGTAACCTGTTCTAAGAAATGATTCTGTTTTCCTTCAATCTTAGCCATAATCGAATTTTTTTTTTTTGCCATATATATATTAGAAAAAAGTTGTAAAAAACAAAAATTGTGAGATAGAGAAAATTTAAAGAGATATCTTTCTTCTTTGGGAGGTATTGAAATTCATTAGTGATACAAGTCTTGTGACCCATGAAATAAAACGTGACGACATTATGAGAAAGGGCAAAAGCGGTTTGACGACGTCATGACCATAATAAATTTTGTTCCCGGGTAAACACTTCTTTAATATTAAGATATCCAAAATAATTGTAATATTGGTTAGCGGCTTTCGGCTTTGTTCGTAAGCTAGATCAAAGACAGTAAAAGGCTAGTTATGTCTTTACAAATCTATGTAAGCAATATAAATAAACATTGACTGTAAGAAAGTCAATGAAACGCACTTTAATATATTGGGTAACAGCTTATTCAATTACTATTTTAAATATAGAATAGTCAGTCCATTAAGAATCAATCTTTCTCTTGGAATGTCCTGAAGAACTACTATGACTTTTTTTAGTGTTTATATCTATTTTTGAAAAAAGATGTGCTACTTTTAATAGTTAAGTCAGTTCTCTTAAGGTCTTAATATATGAATCAATTACAAACTAGTGACTGGTGTATTCACAGCGAAAACAAAAAATGCTAGGTTGCACCTGACGTCATGGCAGCCATGTTGGATGACACTTAACAAAAGAATTTTGATTA
>JAOBRB020113425.1:0-13664 GCA_027575285.2 Zoanthus pulchellus
TCTTAACCTTCATATTGTTAGAGCATTGAGCTTGTATAATGCCCCAAAAACCTTTATATTATTATTATTATTATTATTATTAAAGTGATAAAAGTTCTATTAAACCTGTGTTTCAGTCTCTATCCACTGGACTTTATGTATGCCAACAATCCAGAAGAAAGTAAAAATTTAGTTATTAGTACTGTACTATAGAAATAAAAAACGAACCCGCACGCTCTGTTCAGTTATAGAACCACGCGTAAATTTTAAGTTCACAAAAGAAGTGCTGAAAGAAAAATGAGCCACAGGCGAGTTTTTCTTGCACTTCTCGAATGAACTTCTTACTGTATATATTAGGCTACTGCTAGAGATGAGTCAAAACAAGATAAAACCACACTGTGGCTTTATTAAGAATTAAAACAATGCTGCACAACCAATCAGAGAGTGTGTTATATCAGCTTTATTTATAATGAATGTTAAAGTATGATTGTAAAATGTCATTTGCAACATATTGGTTGTTCTGGTATTGTATTGAATCATTCACTGGATATTTTATTGGTATTTCGATTAATTAGGACAGATTGGAAAAGGACTGCTGAAGAAGTGTTTTGCAATTCAAAACATTTGTAAAATTAGTGTGCCTAAAGTGCTATGTTTTTGAACCATTGGAGTGATATGCAATAAATTTGTTTCTTTGTACAAATACAGTGTCTTAACTTGAGGAATAATTTTTAAATAGTAATAATGTTCTATAAGACTGCATTCTAAAGCTTTTCTCCAAATGTAATGTTAACTGTTAATAAATAATTAGAGCACCTAAAAATGTATCATATTGTATGTTGTTTCCTTCTTATCTGTCTCATGAATACTACAGGCATACAGTGTATTCAATTGTGCCACTGCAAAAACTCAGTTGTACAAGATACAGTAAAAATACTATTTATCCTGGGTGGCTCACAGGGCCTTTTGCTTCATCTTATTTGTTTTTATTTAGGTTGCTTCATCAGACCTTGTGAACATGGGTATCAGTGTTGTAAGTTATACCCTGAAAGATGTGAGAGATGATGAGGTGCGAAGTGTTTAAAATTATAAGAAGTAGTGTTGTAACTTAATGCTTGCCTGCTACAGATTCAAATTCATTCACAGACAAGCAGAAGTTTTGTTTTGGTTGCTTGATGAAGCAAGTAAATTTTCTTGAGAGATCCCAAATACAACAATAAAATGTCCATAAACAAAAGTTATATAATATTTAGAGAGAAGACTATAATTATATATTATAATTATAATATTGCTTTTGTCAGATAATTAAAGTGTAGAAATTAAAACTACTAAAAAAGCTTTAACGCAAGCTGTTTTCCTCTATATTTATCTTGCAAGTGCCAGCCTGTAGCTAATAGACGTACCTGGAAGCTTAATAATTTTGTTTAGTCACGTACACCATATCAAGAATGTTTTTTTCAGTATTAATTTTATGCTAAGGCTTTTTGTTCTTGAAAATAATTCAGGAACTATTTTTTTGATAAAGTAGTGTAATTACTATGTTTACATATATGGCTAAAAAAAGTGATTTGCTTTAAGTTAGTGAATGCAGATTTATGTTTTTCCTCAAGCTAAATCAGACTCGTATCTATTATAATATTATAGAAAGATATTCATGCTATTACAAGTTTCCTTTCACTACCCAATCCAGGGCTGAACAATAATGATAGTCCACTTGGATCAGACTCCTTGATATTCCGTGTTGTGTAGTACTTATGTTGTATTCTCACTTTTTGGCTACTACAGTTGTAGTAAATAAAATGAAATTGAATGTACTAGTTTCTGCTGTTCTCAAGGAAGACATCCTGAATCTCTCCATTATTGCTTGGCTACCAAAGCATTCCCTGGGGGCCATGATGGCTGGGTGTGTGACATGTGACTTCAATTAATGGAAGAGCCTATAGTTCTAAAAACTGTAGGCTATTTATTGTAAGGAAAGCACTTGCCACACTTGTAAATCTCTCTATATATATACAGTGAAATAGATATTAAACAAAGATTATGTGATAATCATTGCCTGATCAACATATTAGGCAATCCATATCAAAACCTGATTCTCAAGAAATTGGTTATCTTTCAGGGTTATCTGCATTCCCTTGGAATGTCAAGAACAGCACAAGTGAAGCGTGATGCTCGCATGGGAGAGGCTGAAGCACAAAGAGATTCTGGAATAAAAGTTGGTGATTTTGCAGTGTTATCAAGTGAATTGATCTCCTCTTCAGTAGTTTCTTTATTTTAACTTAGTACCCTGTTTGTTATTAGTCTGTGGGTTTAGAATCATTACAGTGCATAAGGTGATTGTATCTAATACATAATTTATTATATAATAATATATTTTATTTTTGCCGGAGAGAAAAAATAGTAAAAATTTGCCGGGTTTGTCTTGAATATGATGAATTCTGCCTACACATGGCTGTTAAATTCAGCCTATTACAGTATGAATAAAAACAAATTTAGCTTTAAACATATTTATTTAATAATTTTTTATTATTAAGTATGAGCAAGAAAATATTGCTATATTGCCATCTCAGTCCCAGATGGTTTTTCTTCTCTATTTATGGAAGCAAGACTCACATCGGCTGAAATCCTTTTCAATCTAAATTTTGATTGGCTTGCCCGAACTGCTAGTTCCATGCAAATGTTGTTGCAATGATAAATAGTGTAGTAGTTGTAGTAAATGGATGATTCCTCACAGAGTTTCAATATGCATGCACAGTTGATTAATGTGCTAGAAATCACCTGGGCAGTCGTAAAGAATGGGTTTTACCTGGTGTTTTAGTGTGTAGGACACTGAGGACATCTGTAAATAAGATCAGGCTAAAAAGTTACAATGATCGAGTTGTTTATTCTTTAAAAGTGCTTTAAAACACACACACCTGGTTTACTCTGGACACTTCAACTTAAATTCTGATTGGTTAACCCATTACTGCTAGTTCCAGGAACAATTGTAGTGCACAGGACATCTGTTAAGCAGATCAAGCTATAAAGTTAATTATTCTTTAAAAGTGCTGACAGAAAAGTAATCTGTCAGTGCTCAACCTTAGCGGTAGTCCACTAGTCCTGGACTAGTGCAAAATGCCTCTGGACTAGTGGAAACTGAGAACCACTAGTCAAAGGACCAGTAACTATATTGTAGTTTGCAATGTTTAAAAAATACAAGGTAAAAACAAAAACTCGTCTTTGACTCTCTGCCAGTTGTATTGTTAAGTTTCATGATGATATTATATGAAACTTAATTGTAAAAAGATATTTCAAATAATATTGTCATGCTGCAGTCAGGAAGGACTACCATAAATTTACTCAGGACTAGTAAATTTTCAGTTCAGCAAGTCCAAGGACCAGCGATTTAAAAAGTTAAGGTCAAGCACTGTCTGTTAAGTTTGAGTAGTACTGTAATTACTGTTTTCATTTATAATTTACTTGCAGGAAGCTTTAGCAGAAGAAGCAAGAATGAAAGCGAAGTTTGAAAATGATGTTCAAATTGCTAGATCAAAGCGCGATTTTGAACTGAAGAAAGCATCTTATGACATTGAAGTAGAAACCAAGGTAAATAGATATGTACAGGTTGATCAACATAAAGTTCTGTGTTATAGATGTTTGTATAGGTTTTCAGGATTACGAGCAATTTTTTATTTAAATGTTGTTGTGATACAAGTAGAATGGTTACTGTAGAAGTGAAGTCCTCCATCAATCATCTAAATCATGTTTTAAATGAGCAGTTTTGATATCAATTATGGGGCCAATATGGTTGCTGCATTTGGTAAGATTTCTTACTTGTAGAGACAAAAAATGCTCCCTGTTCTATCCTCATCTTTGCTGAAATTTAAATATTTTTGCAATCTCCTTTTTCACCCAGCTAACTCATCTTTCGATCCTTCCATCCTTCTGGGGTAACTGCAATTTCATAATTAATATATAAATCAATGGTCTATCCAGAAGAAGACAAAAACATTCATCCACTGAACAATGCAGAAAGCAGAGATAAGTAGTGGCTCATTGAGTTACAGCTGTATCTCAAAAAGGATTATGGAACAAGATCTCGGATATTTTAGAACAATTTCCACTTTAAAGGCATTCAAGAAGCACATTAACGAGACTGACCTTGTGCAATTTTTATGATATAATTCTTATAATTGCTATTTTTGTAATTTAAAATTCTATTGATATTTTTATAGTGCATTTTAATTAATTAATTTATTTATTTATACATTTTTTATTGTTTATATATCTTATAATTACTATTTTGTTAAATAAATTGTATAATTGTTTTATTTAGATTAGTGTGGTATACTTGTCTATTAGCTGGTGTGTTACCACAGACTCCTGTATGTCTGTGGTGACATGTTTATTTCATAGCTAAGTGTATTGTCACTGACAATAAACCAATTATCTATCTATCAATTATCTATCTTGTAAACGATTAGGCTTTTAGCTTTGACATTTTAAAAAATCTAAGGATATCTACAGTGTATTAAATTTTCAATCTCGAATATTGCATTTCTAGCGTTGTGATTGGTTCACTCAATCTCGGTTATCTGCTCATACTGAATGACCATATATGGAAACTAAGTTAAAAATTGTCAGATTAAAATTTTGTTGTCATTTTTAAGTATTGAAGGGCGCTGTGCACCTCGTTGGCTATTTACCATTTCATATTCAATGCGCGCTCTTGGAATAATTGTTAATTTTTGTAATTGTAATTTGATGTGGCTCAGTTGTCTTGTTTTCTTTTTAAGAAAGCACAATCTGAACTGGCATACTCATTACAAGCAGCTAAAACTAAACAAAAGATTAAAGAAGAGGAAATGAAAGTTAAAGTCATTGAACGAGCACAGCAGATTAATGTCCAAGAGCAGGTACACAGTTTGTTCAGGCAGATAAGATTTGTAACTCACACACCCCTCCCAGTTGACTCAATAGCTCAGCTGGTAGAGCGGCGGTCTAGTAACCTGAAGGTCGTGGGTTCAAATCCCACATGAGTCAGTGATTTTTTTTCACTGGCCCAAAACAAGCATCGGTTTCACTTTGAGTTAATTACAGTAACTACATATGTGTGTAATTCCTTGAAGATGATTGATATTACACAGTTTGTATTGTTTTAAAATATATCAATGTTTTAACCCATTCAATCCCAATTGTATTACTCAATTCTCCCAACTTGTTCCCATACTTTTTATTGAGCAAGTTTGAGAGAGTTTTACTTTTTATCTTTTTACCAAATGTCTTATTTTGTATGTGTTATATGTAATGAGAAGTTGGGTGTTGATAACTGATTGGGACTGAAAGGGTTGATACTAATGCTGATGTAAGCATGTCAATCTTGAATTTAAGTGTTATCCTTAACTTGTATTTACATTCAGCAGTTCATATTTGATGATTCTTTGTTCTGCATATAATCTAAACTAAATAATTGATCATTAAATTTCTTGCCCATCGCCATTTGAAATGAAACATGGTTGCATAATTTCCAGTGCTAGACCCCCACGCATTATTGCTATTGTTTTTATCAAGAGTAGAATATTGAACTGCTATGCACATACAATTAGATTCTAAGATGGCAGCCCACAGGAAATTTTAAAAATAATCAAACTATATACAGAGAATTATCTAATTTGAGCATCTTTTAAAAATTCCTTCAACATGTTCAATAAAATCAAGAAACCAACATGATAGTAACATAGCTGTAATATTCTAGTTGTTTTGTTGTGTTTGATGAATAAGAACTACGCAAATTCTGGTTTCTTTGCTGCTTTTAATCTCCAAAGGAAAATATAGGTTTTACTTATAAAACGAGAGGGTGACTGACTTGGCCTTGCAGCCAGGCCTTACTCAGAGATACTGCCAATAATTATGAAACACAACATAACATAACATAACACGTTTAAATTTCAGATGTTACAAAATCATACAGCTATAGATTAAGATGCAGGGCTTATAACCTAGATGCTCTTGCTTCGTTAAATCATGTCTAAAAATATTACCATAATGCTTGCCTTCCAAAAAAAAGGAAATTTCTCGAAGAGAAAAAGAACTGGAGGCCACAATCAAGAGACCAGCTGAAGCTGAAAAATACAAGCTGGAGAGACTTGCAGAAGCAAACAAGTACAGTACAAAACTTTAAAGTTGTCTTTTATTTCTCCAACTGTTTTACAGATAATCTTTGGTGAAAATGACTAGTAAGAAAATTTAGAAGCTTTATTGTAGTTATTATGAATAGGATTTGATAAGTTACTTTTGATGAATTGTTTAGTTACATTTTGTTTTGTTTGTTTTGTCCCATAAGTACTAGCATGGTTGGAGCAGTTTCACAAGATCCCAATATCAGGTTCTGCCAATAATTAAGCATTTCTAATCTGATATTCTTCGTTGGCAAAGCTTGTTTGACTTTCCAGCTTGATATGGATTTAGATTTTTTTAAATGTTATAATAATTTAACTTTTCTTTTTCAAATAGATTAATTTTCGTAATTTCCAGTGAGAAAATTCTTCTAAAAGTAATGATTATTTGTTGAATTTTTCTACAGAAATCGCGTTATTTTAGAAGCTCAGGCCCAAGCAGAGTCGGTTAAAGTAAGTCATTTGATAAGCAGTAGCAAAATTCACTGGAAAACAATAATCTCATTTCACCTCATTTTTTTCCTATCAAATTCGAGTTATTTCTTTTTCAAAATCTTATAAAATAACCATAAACCCTTTTTAAACCTGCAGACAACACAATCCACCTAACATTGATTGTTTCCATGGAATAAATAGAGGATATTACATAGGCGCGCGGAGATACGGATTTTATCTTCGAGTGTTGAAAAAATATCTCACAAGTGAGCGTAGCGAACATTTTGCTTCTTCAGAAACGCGGATGTTTATATAATGAAAGTTGTGTTCTAGCGGCGCTCTCTAATATATTAGAGCCCGCCAAAATGTCCGTTAGAGCCCGGATAATACGCCACAATGCTCGCCAAAGTTAATATAATGTTCTTTTTATTATATAGTTATAAAGTGTCAGTGGTATAGTTTCCGGTATTTTACTAGTAACCACATAATAAATATTACACGGTGGAGCGAACATATGAAGTGTATCTTTGGGTGAAAAGATTAACTTCATATATGTTCAAGCCAACCTGTAATTTTTTATTACATAAATGCAAGTGTTTCGGAAAAATAGAAAAAATTAAACGAAAAAGACAGGAAAAATAAAGGAATGGCGTCAACAATATCTTAACCCTTTGACCCCTGGGAGGTTTTGCGATTTTTTGTATGAAAACAATTAATTGGCATTCTCTAATCCATATAAGGCATTGCCATGGAAACATCCCACGTTGTGTAGTCCCCAGGGATTGTGTTTTCAGTTTATGAGATGATAGTGTCGTTGAAGTGTCTTGTCGCTACTGTAGCCGCTGTTATAAGTCGATTTTTGCTCATTTTCGAGCCTTTTTTTTGCCATTCTTCACTACTGGATAGCATCATGAAGGTAGCATTTAAGCTTACGTGCTGAAAGAAACCAGCGAGGTGTCACACTTTTTAGCGATTTTTGCGGCATATTTCCACTCGGTGGATTTCCACAGGCGCCAAAAGAAGTTGGCTTTGATGATCGAAGAGAGGCAAATTCACTGAGCTGCCAAAGCATTTTTTGGAAGTTTTGACGACTGAAGAATACTACAGGCATAAAATGTTGGCTGAACTTCGTGGATGCTCTACACTACATAAAAAAAATGATTAGTGCAGGAAATGCTGCCTGTCCTTGTCAAAATTTTCGTGTTTCCCAGAATGCATTTGGGTCGTGCAAATGGCGGGAAACACGTTGGGGCAAGATTGGCACAAAGAAACGGTTGTAGCTCAATCGGTAAACTGAAAAAATGCTAAAACACTACACTATATCTCAGTACTAGGTCTGAATTTTGTCGTGAAAGCTGTTTTGTTTGCTGGGAATGACCATTTCATCAAAAAATCCAAGGCCAGACATCGTTGATTTTCCTGTTCCAAAAACGACGCAAAACGGTTTTTTTTTTTCAGTTTTTGCACTTCAACTAAGGACTTTCTGCAGAAATGACAGTTTATTCTTTCATCACTGGCTTCCCAAACTTAAAGAAACTACTGAAGTTCGATTTAAAACCAAAGTCGAAACATGGTTTTTTTGTTTATGAAAGATTTAACTCTTTAACTCGGCACCATATGTTAAGGCCGGTTTAGGAGTTAAAGGGTTAACTTGTGAGGATATGGAAAATATGTCACTCGTTTCCCAGATGTAGTTTTATATGAAATCTATTTTTCAGTAAAACACTCTTATCTATGTAATAGAATATCATTTAATAGAAGCATTATATCTATTGTTAGCACGTGGTCTTGCTGTCAATTTGGCTTCCAACACAAAATCGGAGATAGTTTTCGATATTGCTAGTTATGATGGATATCAGTTTTTTAGTAATTATTAAATTATAATTATCGAGTATCTTGGAAGGCTTTTGGTGCTCTTGTTTACCAATATATAGAGTATTCTCATCAGGAAGTTTACATGTAGAAATATTTATTCTTTTTAATTAATCAAAACTCGAGTCATAATGTCACAATGCTGTCGGCAGGTGAAAGGTGAAGCAGAGGCGTACGCTATCGAAGCTAAGGCAAAAGCTGAAGCTGAACAGATGGCTAAGAAAGCTGATGCTTGGAAAGAGTACCGCGAGGCTGCAATGGTCGATATGGTGCTGGAAACAATGCCAAAGGTTTTTATTTTTTACTTGTTACTCAGAACTAGGTTTTAAAACTTGTCAAACACGTTTTGTGTCTGATTGTGTTTGTGTTTTAGATTGCAGCTGAAGTTGCAGCCCCCCTGTCGCAATGCAACAAGATTGTGATGGTATCCAATGGTCAGGGAGACCTAGGAGCCAGTAAGATTACAGCAGAAGTTCTCGATATCGTGTCTACTTTACCCAAATCTGTTGAAGTTTTGACAGGAATTGATATTTCCAAGGTACAGGAATGATGAATAAACTAACTAGTTGTGCTTCGATTGGTTTTGATGTATTTGAACAGTTATTAAGTAACTTTATATTTTCATCTTTTCCCAACTAGTTCTGTGATTGAAAACAAGAAAACATCTAATCTTTGTCACAGATTTAATCGAAACTAAGAATATTCATAAGAATATTCAGCCTATAATCGGCCAAACAATGATATTATTTTAAGTTTGGTCAAAGAAACAAGAATTGCCGGTTTTCATTGGACGTCACGGCGGCCATGTTGGTGTACTCTTAACGAAAGGGTTTTGAATATTTCTTTTGTATACCAATATGGCCGCTATGTTTATTGTCTTTTGCTTTTCGTGGGATTGTGTGAAAACCAAAGATTCTTATTAAAAATAGTGTAGTTGCATACTTTTTCAGTCATTCAGTTAGTGTAATGATACTGATGACTTTGTTATTTTTCCATAATTTAATGTTTAACCGCATTATGTACTTAAAGATTTCCAACGTTCTGTGTGCATTAAAATTGTAAAAGTTTTAGCACGGGATACAGATAATTTGTGAAATTTTTGTTTAGCATCAGAAAATGTTACGTTTGTTCTTTTATGTCTAAAATGTTGTTATTTTCTTTTAGGCGATGAAACTCTCTCATTAACCGAACATTGCTGTATTACTGGAACCAAACACAACATTTTGGTGTCTGTATTTACGCTGCAATTCTACGACGATGTTCAGTGACTTTCACAGTTTGCACTTGATATTACGCATTCGAGTAAACATCATTTCATATATGCAGAAGAATTATTCAATTGCTATAGCCTGCCTTTACAGGTATAAAGGCAAATACCCTAAACAAAAATTTTTAGAAGGTCAAAGTTGAACATTTATTGTTATATATAGTTATTTACACGGGTGATTTTCAATTTTTAATCTCCCGCAAATTATTTGAAATACAAAATATTGTTATGTAACCAGTGCATTTTCGAGTCGAGTCGAATTTGTTTTGTTATAAGATAAATCCAAGTCACGTGGTTGACCTCAAACCAAATGTTTCCTGGCTGGTCAACATTTCAGTAACTGCTGGCCAAATGGTGAACATTGTATAATTGCGGTTGATATTTTGTTTGTGTTATTTAACAAAAAAACTTAATCACTGTTCCGTTCGGATATATCTGTTTTGATTCCCTCATTAGCTATCATTGGAGAGCTTAAACCAGGCTTGCTGTCAGGGAGGGGGTGGGGGCAACCCGAACTAGACTGTCTGCAGATGTCGCGTATCTGAACACGTCAAGCGCTCGTGGTGATGATAGCGGAAGGCTAGAAGCCCCTTTTTGCCTCCATGTTAATGTCAGCGCTGCGAAGTTTTGTCAGACTGATTTTGCTTCTGGTTCATTATATACGTGCAATCAATTTAGCAATCATTTTGTTTACGACAAGGCTCTTTAAAGTTCGTTTTCGCGCCTTTATATTCCGCATGGGTCCGTCGTGGGAGTGCTCGCTGTTTATGTTAAAAATTGCGCTAAAAACGCCATTTTCGATCCAGTTTACTCTTGGAAAATTGATTTTCGTAGTTATTTTTTTAAAGTGTATAGTGTATGCATTTCAAGGTGCATTATAGTAAAACAAAAGCAATAAGTGAAAAAGTGTAATCAATCATTTGCCTATTCTGGCTAAAAAGTTATCTTTTATTTTGAAAATGCTCACATACATTATAGTATTTATACATAATTTTGAATTCATTTTGTGTCAGTTTTTAAGATTGTTTTTAAGATTTAACAAGAAGTTAACATTGACAAGAAACTGGAAATTCAATTCTGCAGTGTAATGCTAAACTTTTGGGAATCTTTTCGGTCTGCTGTGGACATCCAGGGATCCATATTTGCAGTCTTCCGGTCGTCCCGGACGACTACAATCTGGCACGGACGACTGATCTAACTCCAAAAGTCGTCCTTTGGACGAGTGAGGTTTTGTTCAAACTTTAATTATTTATGATGTACATATTACCAGTGTTTGAGTACTTCTCATCCACTTAAAACGTTAAAAATAACAAAGAATAACATACAACTTGTGCGTAGTAACTACAACGGAAATGAAATGCAAATATGAAGTTTTAAAGTGGCAAACGATTTATCATTATTCTTTCTTTAAATTTGCACTCTTGTATGGATGACAACTTAGAAAAAAATTGAATATGGATCCCTGGACTTAGGTTATTTCGCCACAAGGATGTACAATGCCTATTACTGCATCATATTTATTAGGAAATTATTTATAGAAACTATATTGGCACAAGGAAACATGGGTTTCGCTTTCTTGCGTTGAATGCCTATTTTAAAAGAGTTTTTAAAAAGCTCTTAATGATCAACATTTTAAAATTTGTGTACGGAAATTGGAAGTTTTCCATTCTCGTGTAATTTCTACTTTTCGTTAACTTAAGCGCAGTTATTGTAAAAATAAAAAGAAATTTGAGTTGTGGGAGGAACCAGTTACTCTAACGGAACTATAGTGTACTCTATACCGAAAGGCTAACGCTGTAAACGTCAGCTTTCCAAAACCCGACTGCGATGGAAACCTGTTTATGACATTATTTTCAGTTTGTATCTACTTCCAGGCGCATTTTTAAAGACTGTTTACTAAATGTAATTTTTAGCTGTTAATGCTCGTCTGTGTTCCTGTTGTAACAATTTAGTAAATATTTATGGGTAGAATGCATTTACTGAAGTTTCGTTTGATAGTCCTTTGTCGGAGTGCTCTTAAGGCCGATACATACATAATCCCGGAGTGCCCTTAAGGCCGATACACACATAATCCCGGAGCAAAGCTCCCTCGTCTTTACCAACGACTTCATGCGAAAAAATGAACAAAATTTTTGCTCCCGGGTTTTGCTTGTTACCAGAGCAAGCTCCCACGTGTGTATCGGTCTTTAGACCCTAACAATTGAGCTTTCTTATTTTTGGGATTACCAACACTTTTAGCTCTCCCCCATCCCTTGCAGAAACCATCGGGTTTACAGTACCATTAATGGTCCCTAACAAGGATTACATCGTGCACATGTAAATTTAGTTGCGACTTGCTATCAGAGTTCCATACGGAGAGGGTCTTTTACTCAGCTTAACATGTTACTGATCTTTTAAGTGCTGTAAACTGTGGAACTGTAGCCATTATACTTTAATTATCAACTTGATTCTTAGACTTTTGATCTACACTATAAACTTGATCTTGAACATCAATATATGAATAAATATATTCTATATATATTGAGTATAAATTTACTATGTTCTATTGTGAATCTGTGAATTTGATTGGCTCTTTCACTGTTTTCTATCTGCTGATAGAAAACATTTATAAGTAGCCAATGAAAGTCGTTCTTCTATCAATTTTGACCAATCACGAAGCTTCAGGTACATGACTGGCAAAAATCGATTTGAGAAAAAAAAGAAACAATGCATGGCGTGGCGACAATTTGCCGAAATTTCGGACCAAGAAATTGAATATTCAATTGAAAGAACAGTTCCAGAAAAAACGAAAATAGCGACAAAATATGGAATGAAAAGTTTTAATAGTAAGATAAAAGTTTTACTTGTGTATCCGTGAGAAAGATTTGTTTCACTCCTCAGTGCACATCGCGCGCAGTGTTTGAAATCTTTGTAAACACAAAACATTTTTTCCTAAACGTTACTCCATATTTTTATGCAATAAGAACATTGAAAATTTATACTAAAACAATTAGACTACTCGCCCTTGTTTTCCACGAGCGATAGTCAACTCGGCTGCGCCTCATTAACTATTTGCTCGTTGAAAACTCGGGCTCGTAGTCTAAGTGTTAAATAGAATAAACAGAAAGAAAAACATGTTGCCACAGATGGGATTCGAACCCACGTCCCCCGGATTACTATTCGGGTGTGATGACCACGACAACCTATGCTGGCAACATAGCTATCTTACGGTGTGTCTTTTTTGTGGTCTTAACGTGGGCCGTTTTCCCGGGCAGTTTTTCTTTCTTTCAAGAATATGATGTGGAAGCCTATAACTCCATAATATATATAATGGTGAATGTACAAATAGCGACAACGAACTACTAGCTGTTCCTTTTTTTTAGTGAAAAAAATGATATATACCGTGAGTGGGAATGGGACCCACGTCCCCTATAGCTATAGCTATTAACTAGTCAGGTGTGCTAACCACTACATAGAACTTATAGTGATTAGCCACGTGGATCCCCGGCGTTTTTACATTCAGGAACAGGACAAACGTCGGATCATTCGAGAATGATTCTTATAGGCTACCAGCTAATAACAAATAACATGTTTCGACAAGGCTGGCATACCAACGATGAACATGAAGTCACTAGCAAGCAGGATCCAAACTGAAAGTATACGCAGCACTTTGGTATACAAATAGTTGATGGTGAATATACAGATAGCGACAGCGAACTACTGTAGCTCTTACTTTTTTGAATTGAAAAAAAAACATCAACACGAAAAGTGCACCATTTAATTCGTTTAACTCAGTCTTCAGATCAACTTTAGAAATCATCGGAAGTCTTCGATAAACTTTGGAAATCTTCGTGTCAACTTCGGAAGTATTCGGTAGTTTTTTTAGAGTTCTAGGAAGACTTCAGGGAAGGATGGGGGAAGGAGTGTGTGTGTGGGGGGGGAAGGTGGGGGGGATGGGAAGGTTGATGCCGGTGTGG
>JAOBRB020113535.1:0-20925 GCA_027575285.2 Zoanthus pulchellus
TCCGCCTGCTCAGTAATGGAACTCAGACCCCCTCGGAGAAATCCAAAATGGCGTCGATTTGGATCAACCACAAAATCAAGAGTTTTTCCGACTGTGCAAGATTATGATTGCGTTCTCCTTACGTCGAACGCAATTATTATTTATTATTACATGCGCAAGTTAACTCTTATAAAAAAAGGTCGTGTATCCGATGATTCCTGAATGAGTATCACATGTATTTTATTCATTAGGTGCCATTGAACAGTGATACTTTGTCTAATATAAAAAGATTTTTTGTAACCCTGAAAGATAAAGGGTTTATATAATCTGCATTTATTATAATTATCAAATAAGATCTTATTAATAATAATTATATTATCAAACATGAAATCGGCCTAACCGTTCTAAGCGAAACGTCACTAAATTTCAGGTTTAAGTCCAGTAATAGTTTTATATTATTTATTTGTCTAATTTAAAAATAGGCTAAGACTGAAGAAAGTGAAAATGTTTTTAGTTGAAACTTTGGCAAATCTTGTAGCTTACTTTCGAAATGCGCGCAGTAAAAACACTGAAGCATTGCTTCCGATTGTTAGTATATCTACTATTGTTCCTCAGATGAGCAGTGCTGTTTTTCAATGCCTTCTCTTATTATTTCGTCTTCGATATCTTTCCTTATTTATTTCAAACCGCGGCTCTCAGAGATACGAACAAATTATAAAGAACAGAAGCTGAAACAACCGAAAAATTAACCCTTTCATTCCCAATCACTTATTAACACTCAACTTCTCCTTACATAACAAATAGAATATGAGACATTTGGTGATGAGAAAATGAGAATTGATCAAACAAAGCGAACTACTGAAGATTAAAAGTGAAATTCTCTCAAACTTGTTCGGTGAAAAGTATGGGCTCAAGTTGGGAGAACTTAATATTTGAGCTGGGAAAGGGTTAAAAGAACAGTAAATTTTCTGTTTATTATAAAAAAACGTGAAAATCGATAATCGTCGTCGCACTTCTTGCTGTTTTCAGTCGCCAGTGACACGATATTGTGGTTGAAGTGAGCTCGTTTCATTCTATTATGGCTTATGTTTCCGCCTCGTGAAAAATATCTCCAATAAACTCGCTATGATACTTCCTAGATAGTTGCTTATCTGGCTGTCAAATTTGAAAATCTTATCACATCCAAGCGTTTTAAATCACGTCATACACGTCATAGATAGTATAGAGTTTCTTAGTGCAGTGCAGTGGAACCCATTTTTTTTTAACTATAAAGCTAAAATCAGTAACCATAAACTTATGTAGCTATTTAGACACAGTTTTTTTTGCAAAGTTTAAACTAAATTGTAGGTTCCCTGTAGATCATAGATTGATTCAGTTCGTTCTCCATTGAGATTCACAAGTCATTCATAGAACTAAGCTCAACAAAACTTACTGGGTTAAGCTAAATAAAACTAATAGTCAAAATTTAAAGACAAAATAGAAAGTCTACAGGCTAAGACAAAGAGTCTTGTTTCGATGGAACATAAGAGTATTTATAGAAGTGACGATAAAACTTTTTCAACTAATATACTTCTTGCAAGGACATTTTTGTAATAATAGCTTTAATAATACTAATAACATTAATAATAATAATAATAATAATAACAATGATAATAATAATAGTAATAATAGTAATACAGTAACCATTTGAAAAGCCACTGTCTTTATCTACTTGAAAACGAAAAACTTTTAATTCATGTTGGCTGAGGAATGCTTTACTAATTTCTATTTTGCATTGATCCCTTTTTATCGGAAGTATTTCCTTGCCAGCTAGCTCTTCTTCCGCAGCAGTCGGTTTAAAATGTATCTGTATCACTTGCTGGCTTCTCATGAAAAAACTACTATTAATTAAAGCTTGCTTTAAAAGAAAAAAAAACAAAACAAAATAGTGACCTCTTGAAAACAGGTCAAACTGAAATTTGTGATAACATTTAAAATGGGAAACAGTGTTTTATAAACTTCTTCCCCAATTAATTAAAAAATACGTGAAAAAATTCCTTCGTAAATGGGAGAGAACCTATTAAGGTTCTTCAAAATTGTGCCTTTTTAAGACTCATTAAATGACGTGAAAGCAATGCACGTAAATTTATTTTGTGTAAATATTTTGAAAATATCTTTTCAAGAGCTGGCGTTTCTTTCATGAAGTGGCGTCGTGTAGTCTGGAAGGTTTGTGATTAGAAGAGATTTTAGTAAATAAATCTCTGTTTTTTTCAAAATTTTGACTGCTGTTCAGAGAAGATGCTTCCATTTATGGAAGCCGATAATTCACAGTTGTTTCGTCATCTGCATTTCTGGTTACTTCTTTGCCGGCTAAAATCTACATGGCGTCGTTTTCTTCAAAAACGTGCCCAATTTGATTTGAAACGATAAACTTCAACGAAATCTGGTCGTATTGAAAGTACCGTAAGACCAAAGAAAAGCCTTTAGTTGGCATCTGTGTTTCGCAATTTTTCTCCCTTCTCCGATAACCGTCTCATAACAAAGCCGAATAGCCAAGCATTTCAACACCAAAATGTGTGTTAACTTTCATTTTCTCTAGTTTTTTTTTAAATTTTTTTTTTTAATTTTTTGGATTTTAAAATTACCAAACTTGGCCATGACTTTAAGTTTAGTAATCTAAATAATTGGAAATTTTTTGTCCGTAATAACTTTTAGCCTTAAAACAAGCAAAGATGAGATTCCGAAAATAAGAAATTGATTTTCATTTGCAAAAATTAGTTCATGACGCTGAACATGTTTATTATACATTGATACAGTCATTGTATACCGAATACTAGCATGGTATAAAATTGTTATCTACTCAGGTAACACGTTTTATTGCGCTTTTATGACTACCCAAATCAACATGTTAAACAGCCTGCCCTGCTCAGCATTTAAAACAAAAACACATTTTTTTAAATATAAAAGATTTTTTACATTCGGTTCAGCAACCAAATTTTGTTTTACAAAAAACCGTGTTTTTCTCAATTATTAATTGAGTAAACATTAACAATAAATTATATCGTTAAATTTGATTTTAAGCGCAGTGGAAAAGATAAGACAGTCGGACTAATCTTGAAAGTTTCAGACTATAAAATCAAAGTATCTTTTAAAAACGGTACTTGCCGGGCGGACCTGGGTCTATGACTTTGTTTTACGATTTCACTAAATAAGTTCTTGCCAAATATTTTAACACTGTACTATAGTCACAGATAAACAAACTGGATGTAATATAAATCTGGCATGTAAATACTTTTTAAAAAACCGATTTTAAAATGACCGCAATTTCATTTCAAAATCAGCATTGCAGTTTTCAGAATGCTTTTTATGTTCTCGTGGACTCATGTGGATTTGATTGCCTTCTTCTATGTGGTCGGAATTTTGAAAATGTTTTTTTTTAAAAATTGTTATTCATTACTGGTGCTGCTTTTCAAATTTTTAAGTTTTTTAATACATGCACAACCTCCAAGTGCTCATGGTTCAAGAGCATGCAACCATTCTTCACAATTACCTGGAAACATAACTCAAATCATAATTCTATAATGATCACGAAAAATTCAGTGACCAACAGCTTTTCTTAATTTTAATACGAGCTGGTCACAATTCAAAGGTAATTATTTTTTGGTTGAGACTGCAAAAAGATAAACAAAACATTTTTTCTGTCACGTCCTCACCAAATGTCTTCACTATTTTTTTATCTTATGCATCAAATTCAGCAGGCTCTTTCTACAAATTTTGGAAGAAATAAAAATTATGTAACGTCGAAAGATTTCCTCGTGTCAGCAATCACATCTTTTGCGGTTCGTTTTTTGAGTGGGGAAACAAGAGTTTTATTATCCCTCCCATCCGTTTGTCAATCAAGATGGTTTTATTTGAAATTTGTAATGAAAAGTTGGTAATGTCCCGCATGGTCAAACTAAGATATCAATTTTAGGTTTAAAGAACTCTCCTTTGTCCTGTCCTTGAGGTTACCTCAGAGTGATCTGTCCTCAGATAACTCAGTCTTGCTCTCCTGAATCTTTCTCGACTTGTCACATATTCTCAGCGAGAATTCCCAACGGGAAACCTTAAACTTCGTAATCCGATATTCACCAAAATGCTCCTGAAAAATAACCCAAAAATTCATTTTAGCAGCAGTCTTTGTGGCACCTCAGCTGATAAGATGTTTGGCAGCTGTCCTTAAGGCTTCTCTCTGATTGGCCTTTAGCGGTCTATAATTAGAGTTACCAGCCTCCAACACGTGACACGGTATCCTGTCACACATGTCCATACCTATATTAATCGAAACACCAATGCTTTGGCAAAAATATTGCCTTGCAACTTTCCTTGCACCTCTTTAATTGGTGGTCAACGTGGTTCTGTTAAAACTGAATTCCGTCAAAGCCTTTTTGCCGAATGACAATCAATTATGGTCACTACATCTGAGCAAGAATCGAATCAAACAAATGTAAAAAGCCAGCGAACGCCTCCACTTCCGAGCGCAATACAAATTACTAGTCCGCTTAAAGTTGCGGCTACTACAAGTGCAAACAACTCTCTTGGAATGAACTATACAAATTGGCTTGGATCGCTGGCCAGCGATGCCACGAAAAAAGAAGAAAAACTCAGCGATTGTGAGAGGATAAAACGGCCGATGAATGCTTTCATGGTTTGGGCGCAGGTCGAGCGGCGAAGACTCGCGGACGCAAATCCTGAGCTTCATAATGCAGAACTGAGCAAAATATTAGGTCAATCTTGGCGTGCGCTGACAATTAGTCAGAAAAGACCGTATATTGAGGAGGCAGAGAGGCTCCGCATACAACACATGCATGATTACCCAGACTATAAATACAGGCCTAGACGCCGCAAGCATCCAAAAAGGGTCTGCAAGCGCGTTTCGTCGACAAGTTCAACTAATTCGCTACTTCAATGCTCAACCTCTCGTCCAGCGAAACACGAAGCGACTGTTAACTTTCCGAGAAGATCAGCGCCATTCTCTCCGACACCCGCCATGAGTCCTGTTCCAAGTCCTTTGTCTCCTTCACCACCTGAACAGTCCAATTTCAACCAATCTTTACTTTTCCCGACTGTGCGAACCGTTCCTGAGATTAACTTACCCACCCCCGAAGCAAGTCCAAACATTCTGGAGTTGCAGAATGTTTTTAACTTCCCTAAAACGCCAGAAGAACTCCAGAGCATTTTGATGAATGCGTTGCCAAAATTGCAGAATAATGATGAACTGCAGTCAGATTTCGCAAGCAGTTGTGTTGCCGGTCGTTCTCGCGTCTCCTCTAGTGCGCAGTTCGTACAGACACTAAAATCAAATATTGTTGAAACCCAGAAAGAAACACAACCGGCTGAATTACCCCATCGCAATGACGCTGAAAGTCAAAACACGAGTAATCTACCAGCATCAGAAGAACAAGACACCCCACAACCAGTCTCCTTTGCACAGTTGACAGAACTTTATTATTTGGAAGAGTTGGATCGAAATGAATTTGATCAGTATTTGGATGGGAGCGAAGCAAGTTTTCTCGAGGCAGTGTAAAAATGTAATGAAATGAACACACGAATTGAACTTTATCGATGTAAAATAAGTTGAACTTGGGTGAATATTTTATATTTTGTTTTGCACGTTTACATTTTAGATACAATAGATTACAGAACGTAAATGTATTATATTAATGATATCTAGTTTGAGCCTTGCAAATACATTATTCTGATGTACATTTACCCATCATCGCGAAAATAACATTGCTCGTATTAACATATTATGGAGGCTCCTTCATTGCAAAACGTTTTTGTAAGTTCACTTGAATTGAAACTAAATTATTTTTATATCACTTTTTAGAGGGATTTTCTTAGTTTCTAAAAGAGCTAGTGTTTCAAAAAAAAGATTATTACCGGCAGGAATGTGTTGATACGTGATATTTTTTTAATGTAAATTTCAAAGTATATTTGGCCGTTTTGGTCCACTGATAAGCTGCTGAAAACAAGGTTGTCGGCAAATGTCGCTTTTTAAGATGACGTTTCAGTTCCGACAATCAAAGTTGTGTAAATTGTGATTCGGAAAACGTTTTTTAACGGTACATTTTTTGTGCTAAGGCAGATTATTGGGTTGTGGTCAAAAGTTTAGAACATTGTAAATAAACTCAGTTTTACTCACAGATGTGTTTTATCTTTTGAAGTTTGGGGATAGCTAAAACTTACGTGCTTTACAAACAGTGATATGTTCAATGTTATACCTAAAGAGCTTACTGGAAAGATTGTAGTTATTGCTGAAAGAAATAAGGCACTTCGTGCGCATTCGCTCGTTCTATACTTAAGTTTGTCAACAAATGTTACTTTGACAGGTCAAGCTCTTTTCAAAGTTTGTATTTCAGAATGCTGAAAACTGATTCGATAGAAATTGATCAAAACAGAATTTCACTTGGTCTACTTTATATTGGTGTTGATCGTGTGAAAGTCATCTGAATGTTTTTTAACTTTCTGGAATCTAGATCAGTTTCTGTTAAAAAACGTTGACACGTGTCTTTAGTAATCAAGTTGCAGGTTTTTAATCAATAGCATTAGACACAAGTTAATTACTGTCTTAATTCTAGACTCATTCACTGGCTAAATTTGTATGAGCGATATGAGAAAGAGCCGTTCAGACTTTAGACTTTCAGTCTTGGAACAGCTCTTAAAACTAACAAACGGGGAAACACCGTCCACAGCAAATGTCATGTCAAGTGGTAGCCATCCGCTAAATATTATTAAGTGCTATCTTATGCTTATCTTCACCGGAAACAAAACTTGTTCGAACATTAGAAAGAACAAAGAGCCTTGATTTGTGATAATTATTCATGGTTGGGAAGTGTATGACAGACGTCATTCAATCACTTGATTCGTCTTAACACATGTTACAAATTTTCGACTGCCAAATAATTAGCTCCGCGTGTCTTGAGTGGGAGATGACCCTTTTCATCTGATATGCCAACCGGAACGGGTATTCAGTTCATTCATTCCTAAAATCTCATCTTTTTGGACAGGAGACAAACGTATTTGCGTATTCGACCGTTTGGCGACTTCCGTCAATACTTGTTTGAGGTTAATAGATTTCCCTGGGCTCAAGTTCGAAAACGGAAGCTTGTTGATTTCATTTACAATCGTTTAGCAGGCGATCGGAGGAAATAGACAACAGAACGCTTGTAGTTGTGGCAAGTAAATAACGCCTAAGCGACTGGATATATATGTGCCAGACACATATCTAGTTGTGTTTTAGATTTTATGATATGAAAAAGGGAAATAACGTATCACTCAAGTGTTTAATACGTGGTTTTAAAAAAAAAACAAAGAAATGAGATCAGTTTCTTTAAATAACTCCAGATTAAAATATCTTGACGTAAGCATAATAAAGTACATACCTCAGAAAAAAAGTTAAGAAAAAAAGTTTTTCTAAACTGTTTTAAAACTTCTTTATTAGTTCATGCGTCATATGAAGCAGTCACCACAGGTTTAACAGTACCGAAATTGCGTCAAAACTAAAGATTTATGTCTATTCTAAAAAAAAGAAACTCAAAACAATCTTTAGAAACAATGACTGATATCGTTATTTGGGGAGGGCCTAAAATTTTAGTATCATTGACTGGCGGTCGTCATAACAGCTTTCTACACTCTTAGGAGATTTTGATATATAAACCAACACATGAGCTGTTAACTGGCTTGACACGGTTTCATCACCATCTCGTAAACAGCTTCTGCTTTTATCTCTGAGGCTGGAAATCTGCGGTCGCGATATTAAAAATAAAAGTTAAAAAGTGATAATCTATTTACCAAGTTGTTTACAAGAAATTTTGTTCAAGAATAAACTTTATAGAAACACCCAGGATGATATTTGCCCACAAATTAAGAACAAACCGGAGAAACAATCACAAGAATTTATCATAATTTTTTTTTCACCCAAATTTAGTGCTGTTAGGAAACTGATTTCAATATCATTATAAGGGACTAAGAAAAACATTTTAAAACAATTTGACCGACTTAAATTGCCAAAAGAGATCCCAAATTCAACCTAACAACAGGACGTGACTGGAGCTCAGTATGTAAAGCGTGTTTATTTTTTTTCATTTCATTTCGAAGGGTCTCTGTTCATCGGTATTTGAATTTCTTCATTCTTGTTACTATGCCAAACAGAATCATGCATTCGACTTTAATGTTACTATATAGGCCGCTATGAATAGAACTTTACATATAAAAATCAGTTATTCTCAAATGACTTGAATTGATTGATTCCTCTTGTTACGGACTTCTTAAAGCTTCTTTCCTTAGAAACTATCAATTCCGTCACTGTGACAGAACGAGCTTATAGCAAGTACGACATTACTTCTGAAATATAAATAAAAATCATTCAGTTTCGAAAAAGCAGTCGATTATGGCCTTATGAAACACTTGGTTTTTTACTGGAATAGGATAAGTCCCTTGTAGTGACAAACAGTGATTGTATGTTTTCTTTTAAAATACAATCACTGTTTAAAACATCAAAGTAACTCATCAGGTGACAAAATCCAGGATTATCTTCACCCCAAGCTCATTATCAGGCCATGTGCCACAAAATACTGAATGGAAAGATAAATCAAGATTTAAACAGCTCTAGGAGGTGTATGGTGAGTTCTGTTAATTAATCTCCTGTGGTGCTCCAAACGCACATTTGAAATAGAATAAGCTTCTATTCTAGCAGCCAAAGCATTTACTCTGCACAATGCCAACGAATTACATTGCAAGGTTATAATTGTGGGATTAAAGATATGGGTTAAGTTAATAGTGTTCTGCTTCCGCGGTTTCCTGTGATTTCTATGTTTAATATCAGTGCTTTCCTTGCCTATCGGCTCGGCTCGGCTTTCCCACGAATTTGATTTCTGTATACGTACAATCTACACTACTCACAATTCTAGCTTTTCAAGCACAGATTTGCTCTTGGCGTTTAGAGTTCATAGCAAGAGTTCTATTTTTTAGCATTCTCTTTCGTCTGTTTTTCTTATTAAACTTTGTTACGTATGTGTTTTTGGTTGAAATTTGGTTGTATAAATCCTAATATAAATTAGATACCACTTCTGCGGGCCATAGACGAGCACAGTTATTTTCTTCCGAGTATAAATCTAAAGACTTTCAACAGACGTCTTGGTTTCATATCGGAAAGAGGGGGGAGTGGGGTCTTTTAGTTTTTTTTTTCTAATGGAAAAGCTAAGCTATTTTAAAAACAAAATCTTTTAAATTTTAAGTTGTCAATATCTGACAATTATTCGTATTTAAACCAACTTAGATAATGAATTTAAAATAAAAGTAACACAAAACAATTGACGTTTCGGAATCACCATGCCATGGTCCATTTCAAGGAGTTACGAAATACTGAGCTTGACCAGATAAAAAATAAGTAAACTTTTTTTTATGTCTTTGCTTACATGCAAATTAGTTTAAAACATCCGTTGTTGTTAAGAACTTATTTTCTCACCTAGTTAAGTAATTTCATAACTACTTGAAAATGGAACCATGTCAGTTCCGAAACGTCGGTCGTGTTGCGTAATTTTAACAAGAAGTTCCAACCGAAATGGGGAGTGCTTTTAATTTTTTCTTTCATAGATTGCGTACTAATATATGAAACTCCATATGTAAGCTTAGGTTGCGACGGATCGAGATTTACCAACGCAAGCAAACTTGTCTCACACGACTTAGGCGGTGTTTACGTGATACCGGAACGAGATTCATTCCGGTACGAGTTCATTCCGGTTCCATACAAACTAATACATCTGTTTACATGATACTTCATTATTTTTCATATCGGAATGACTCATTCCGGAATGAACTCATCCTGGTTCTCGCGCCGGATCGAAATTTTCAATCCGGAATGAAATCCGACCACAATTCAGTCCAGTATCATGTAAAGAGTGTACGAGTTCATACTGGTACGACAATGGCTGCAAGGCAATGGCATTACCATTGTCATTGCCATTGCATATTGTCATTGCCATTGTCGCTGTTATTATAATTGCTATTGCCATAGTCGCTGTTATTACCATTATCATTACCATTGTCATTGTCATTGCCATTGCCATTGTCATTGTCATTACCATTACCGTTACCATTGCATTGCCATTACCATTACCATTGTCATTGCCATTGTCATTGTCATTACCATTACCATTACCATTGCATTGTCATTACCATTGCCTTTGCCATAGTCGCTGTTATTACCATTACCATTGTCATTGCCATTGCCATTGCATTGTCATTGCCATTGTCGCTGTCATTACCATTGTCGTTGCCATTTTCACTGTCATTACCATTGCTATTGCCATACTCGCTGTTATTACCATTGTCATTGCCATTGCATTTTCATCGCCATTGTCGTTGTCATTTTCATTGTTACTGTTATTATCATTGTCTTTGCCATTGTCATTGCCATGGTCATTGCCATTGCATTGTCATTGCCATTGTCGCTGTCATTACCATTGTCATTGTCATTGCCATTGTCATTACCATTGTCATTGTCATTGCCATTGTCGCTGTCATTACCGTAACCATTTGCCATTGTCCTTGTTATTATCCTTCTTATTGTTATTGTTATTGTTATTTACCATTGCCGTTGTCGCTGTCATTACCATTACCATTGTTCTTGCCATTGTCATTGTCCGCTATCACTGTCGCTATTAGTGTCACTGCCATTGGCGTTGTTATTGCTATTGTTAATACTATTACTATCACTACAATATTAATTATTTATACTAACGTTTGTTTCAAGAGTTTGAGAATTCACTGCTTAGCGTTAACTATTACTAAAACATATAGTGTTTATCAGTTGCGACCGTCTCACATGACCGCGCGGGGATACGAATTTTATCTTTAAGTGCTGAAATTATCTTTCACGAGTGAGTGAAGCGAACAAAAATATTATGAAACTCGGATCTAAAGTTATAAACGAGAAACATTGAAAATAGTACTTATAATTTCTGTTACAAAAAGTTAAAGTTCTAAAAAAACAGTATTGTCAAAAGGACCGACCGCGCGTTTGAGCGGGAATCTCTTTTGTAATTGCAAATCATGTTAGTAACCATGCCGGTGACTCCAATATCCTCAGACGTAAGAGTAAAAATAGTATCTTCACTGCGCGCGATAAAGATATGATTTTTTTCTAAAAGAAAAAATGCTGGTATTTCATCATAGCTATAAAATATATAACATATGCTTGTTTCCTCTTGTTAAGATATAACTTGGAAAATTAGCGCAATTTCCAAAAAAGCTATTTTCCTTCCTGAGTCTCGGATTTGTTTTTTGTAAGCACTTCTATCGTTTTTTCTTCTTTTTTTTAACTATATTTTTAGCGTCTAACAGGACACACACAGTTTGTTTTCCGTCGAATTTATGCAAGGGATTTCTAAGGCGCATGACGCATGTTTACATGACACGGCACACGAACTCGAACCGAAATGAGTTCGTATATCGGTAGCCATATGTTTCTTAAATTCACGTTTTCATGAGACTGATTGGAAAGAGAAACCAGAACGGCAAGTCTTTATGTCGGTTGCTTGACCTACACGAACAAATTTCTGATTCGTGTCGTTCCTATAAAAAAATTTTTTTTTCCTACCGGTTTATAAATTCCAAGTCCGCAATATTTTTGGTCCGCGAGATGGTTATCAGAAAAGCACATCATACTCATTTCAGGTTACACTCTGATAACCCAATAACCAAAGTTTACCATATGCATACGATCACGACAGCAAAGTGTTTTCGTACCGGTCTCATGTAAACAGCGCCGTAGTTACGGTCAGTTTGCGTTTGGTATCTTCTCTACCGATATACCGCCATATTGGTAATGGCGGCGATTCGGCCAGCTTTTGTGAATGCAAAATTAAACGTTGCTACACTTATGTATTTCTACAAAACTTTGACCAAAACATCAAAAAAGTTACTTTAGTCTCCTTGACTTCATTATTCCATGATTTTTATTTTCATCCATAGAATAAACAATACTTTTTATCATAGGATCAGAAAATTTGGTTCTAATTTTAAAACACGAATTAAGTTTTGGTTAGTTTTAGATTTCAAGTGGCTGCCTATCGCCATTAAATTGTGGTAAAGAAATTATTCACCTTGTTCAAGTATTTTGATGAGATAATTGTGTCATTGTAAACTTTACATGCAAAAGAGGTTTACCCATTTGTCTTTTTGTCCTTGTTCGGGTAGTTATCGAGGATTATCTATTTTTGTAAAATGATTGTGAAGGCCACTTCATTTGCTTAAGACATCTAAGTCATTGTCTCTAAAGGGACTATGTTTCACCATCTAACTACAATAAATTAAAGAAAACTTGTAGCAATGAAAGCATTGTTTGCATTGAATTTTAATTTTTGTTGTTGTTTTTCTAATTCGATCAACTTGCCCTAAAGCATTTAGCATGATCTATACCCTATGACGTCAGATGAAGCCACAACTAAATGTATTTTAAAATCACTCACAACAAATGTACATTTTGTAAGCAGCTCTCCGCAGACGTGGATCAATCTCCTTTTAAAATAGGAAAACCACATAATACTTGTAGCGTACAACCGGCATTGCCGCAAAATACCCACTGGTTGGCCCTTCTGAATGCAAAATGGAAATTTACTTTTTGTTTATAAGTTTTTGTGTTGGAATATTTAAGAAAATAAGAAAATGTTACATAACTCATATGATTGACTTTATATAAATGAAATATAAAGCCATTGAAAAAAGTTATCAAAATTTAAACAATTGCCAATCTGCTACTGAACAACACACATTGATATATGTTTATCAAAATTTGTTCTTTTAAGTTTAACCTCTGCTTTCTACTACTCATAACAAAACAAAAAATAGCTATAAAAGTATAATTGGCAAAAAAATTTATAGAAACCTTTAAGAATGCCGCCGGTAGCAACTTTGAAACAGATCATCATTGTAGGAATTTTTTATAAACAAAAAAATTTTGTTATGTTGGAAATGTTGTTAAAGACAGGATCTAGGATTTAATTAGAAATAATTGTTTTCAACGCAATTCATTCTCAGCTATGCGATTTATTGTAACAAAGTTTTTAAACATGCAGGGTCAATTAAATCTTACAAATCTTAATAAATGGCTTTTTCCGCAACCAATATTTTTTGGATATCACTTTTTGAAAACATTGGCTCGCGATGAAAATGTGATGACCTCAGTAATTCTTACCGAAAGAAATCAGTTTTTCTCTGCAGTCTACATAATGTTTACTGTTCTGGAAGCGTTGTCGAAAATGAAGGCGAGAATGATGTGACAAAAGACACGTAGCTATTGTTTTTGACCAAACACATATAAAAGAAATTCAGTTTCTCCCTTCACTCATCTCAAGGATATGATCCAGGAAGGACCTATTAAATGACTATCACTCTTATCATGCCTTTGAGAGCTATAAACGTCACCTCATAACTAATTTTTGAAAACTGGAACGCCGGATCTGTTTCTTGTCAAAACTCTCGATCTCTTGAGTATGTGACGGTTTTAACAAATTGCGCTTTTCCGGTCTAGAGTACATTCTTTCATGGGTGAGTTCAACTTGACGCAGAGCCAAAACTTTCTAATTCTCCATCCTAGATTTTCAGGAAGGAAATAAATGTTCTGGCTCAAGTATTTCTGTAAGCTGTGGTCAGTTTAGGAACAATTTCGCGTTGTAGCAACAAAACCAAAATACAGGCTTTTGCGCCAGGTTTAGTTGTTTGCCGCGTTAGAGGCCGGAAGGATTTGTAGTTTGTGTTTCAGGAGCTTATGAAAGTTCTTAATTAGGAGTGTGGTTTCAGGAACGTATGTAGTGATAAGAGATTTTGTCAAGCTATATAGCTGTATGACGATTTCTTCCTGTGGCCTATGAAAGTTCACTTGACAGCAAGTTTCCTTTGCGGTCAGCAATGATTTCAACGCCGCACACCCATGCCGATGCAATGACATATAAAACCGAATATTTTAAAATGAAATCAGATTTTAGTAAATAATGACATATTTGAAAATGCATGTTTGAACTTGCTTGCACCATCGTTTTGTATTACGTTTCAGAGCTTTGGCAGTTCCTTCAATTTCTTTGATGATTTCCAATTCAATTTAGGTATTCGCACCATTGTAAACTTTTAAACGAAAACTTATGACACATATCTAGATATGGACACAATATAAAACTCATGCTCTTTTATAATATAAGACCTACATTGCCTGAACAAAAACAAGCTCAGGCAGAAGAAAAACTGGAAATGTTTCCATACAATCCATAGTTTACTGATTCTTGTAATTTACACTTTGCATGCAATGTGCACGTATTTAGAGGAGGTTTTTCAATTACTTCATAAATATTTCTTTTGTCATTTGAAAGAATAGTAGATATATATTATATAGAGAGAAATTACTTCAAGGAAAATTCGCGCTTACGATTTATTATTTACAAGATGGAAGTACACTGAAACGAACCACTGAGTGCAGCCAACGAGAAAGTTTTCAGATACGTATCAAATATAAATCGTACACGTAAATTTTCCATGTTGTAATATGTTTATTTCAAAACTACTGAGAATTCCTTTTTGTGTAGCAAACAACTAGTTATTTTGGATAAAAACGAGGCGATGAAAAGTGTAAAATAGTTTCAATATAAAATCGCCCAATGACAACGAGAGAAGATAATAAATCTCTCTACACAAAATCTGTTCAAATTGTAAAAG
Organism: Zoanthus pulchellus; assembly: GCA_027575285.2. Classification (NCBI taxonomy): domain Eukaryota; kingdom Metazoa; phylum Cnidaria; class Anthozoa; order Zoantharia; family Zoanthidae; genus Zoanthus; species Zoanthus pulchellus. The sequence goes on from JAOBRB020113535.1 coordinate 14,707, forward strand.
CTAATGAAAGCTGAGGCAGCGAAAAAGAAAACAGAATAAAAAACAGTTCAAAAGCAAACCTTCCTTCAGACATTTTTTAAAGCGCGCGGTTTTTTAAGTGTAGCCCGCTCTCGGATGACGTAATCTTCTTTGCCTTCATTCTTCGTCGTTCGCGTTACAAACTGGACGAACGATATTTTTTCACGGTGAGATTTTGTTGTTCGTACTCCTAATTGGCTAGGTTCGGAACGATTTTTATTCATTGCGATTTTGGTGGGAAAACACACTACCGATGAAAATGACTGAATAAATAAATGGGAAAGCGGTGCTTCTGTGTTTTTACTATGCACAGAATGCTGAACGTAAATTACAAGACTCAGTAACTACGGTAAAATTTCAACTAGAAACATTTTCACTTTTTACCCATTGCCTTTGGCCTGAAACTTTCTAAATATATTCTTTAATCCTAGCAAATCTGAGCCATATTTTTCTTAAAAAGTTGTTCTTTAAAAGATAATGCGTGTATAAAAGTAATAAAAGTAATAAAATCCAAAATAGCAAAGCATTTCTTTATTTTTTTATTTTGAAAAAACTTGCCTACTTGAGTGCCTAATTCTACCGCTAGAAATAAAAAATGTGGTCTGAAAACACAACTGCTTTCTACGGTGGCTCTGAGGGGACACATCAACATTTTTAGCGACATTTTAGCGAGATATTTTTACTGCGGGCGCAGATCCAATGAATAAGAAATAGCGTGTGTGTCAAGATGTCGAACGGTTAGCTATTTCAGCTGTTTTCCTTACTTTGTTTTAAATGTATGGTGGTTGAATGCGTTCTTCCCCAAGATTTGCTTAACCATCAAATTCGTTCGGGTGGCGATCTCATCGAAGATGATTTCACGCGTGGATATAGTGGAATTGAAATTCCAAAAGCAGCTTTACAAGGTTGCTGAAATTTGGAATTCACATAGGATTAGGCGTTCGTCAAACCCGGAATCACCCTCTGGTCGCCCTGACGTCCTTTACTATGTACATAAAATTAAGTAATACTCAGGATTATTTGATTTCTGAGTATTATATAAAGAGCCTACTCTGTTTGGGTGTTCCACTCTGTTTTTGGATTCAGCAGAAGTGATAATGGAAGATGAAGGCCTACAAACACCAAACACTGAGAGGGAAGCTTAAGATTTGTGCAGTAATATACTTAGTCATATTGACAGATTGTAAAGATTTAAAATAACCTCCATCCCCTCTTCCCCTTCCCTTTCCAAAAAAAGAGAAATGAAATGAACGAATTTCACAAGATCTAAAGAGTTTGGGTCAAGGCAATTTGTCTAGTTTTGTTTTCGAGCTTATATTTTGAGTGATTCTGAATTTTAGAAACCCATTTGGAAACTAAGCTATTCTGCTCTTTAACAGGGTCTCGTTAGCATAGGATAGTTTTCAACCACAGCCCACATGTACTCTTCAGTGCCAAATAACAGGGGGATCCGGGATTGGAAAAGATTTGAAAACCTAATAAGCAGGGGGTCTTCATAAACGGGGAGGGGGTTTGAAACATCTGTACACTGTACCATTATAGGCATGATCACAGCATGACTAATTCAGATCTAGGTTTCGTAAATTTGATTCTATTTTTTATAATATATATTATTTTCAAGGGAGAATACTGATTGTGCCCGGTAAACTGAAAGGCCTCACATTTTGATTTTGTGAAAGAACGGTACACAAAATAACTTGAGATTTGAAAATCCAAAACTGCGAGGGAAGGGGGAGGTCGGAAAAAATTGAAATTTTGATACGTGGAGCCGGGGGAGCGTTTTTTAACACCCAGCAGTATTACATCATTAATTTTTTCTTTAACCAGTAAAACTGTTTTTGTACACTACCTTTAGAACTGTTTTGGTTATGCCAAGTGACAAGGTCTGTTTTATTGGTAAAGTCACTTTCAATAATGACGAACATAATAAATAATCTGTGGCAAGTCGCTAAAAAAAGTTGCTAAAATGTTGCTAAAAAAGTCGCTAAAAAAAGTTGCTAAAATAGTCGCTACAAAATCGCTAAAAAGTTCCTAAAAAAAGTCGCCAAAAAAGTCGCCACAAAAGTCGCTAAAAAAGTTGCTAAAAAAAGTCACTAAAAAGGTTGCTAAAAAAAGTCGCTAAAAATCGCTAAAAAAGTTGCTAAAAAAGTTGCTAAAAATGTCGATGTCCCCTCAGAGCCACCGTAGCTTTCCGACAGACAATCATTTGATTTTATAATGATCAAATTGCAAAACAAATGACTTTTGGGAATACTTAAAAGTGTCTGATTAATTTCTGTAAAGCTTTTTTTTTGTCCAAACAAACTAGCCAAAAGAAAAACGATGTAAATTTTAAGTACATCAGTTGAAAAAACAATTTGTTTCATTGTCCACTTTATCTTTACTTAATCTGCATTCGTGCAGTCATGGAAAAAGTAAGCGTGATCATGCAAACGCCGGATCAAACGCAGTACTTATCGGTAACAGCAATAATAACAGTAATAAAATAGTAAGCGTAAAACGGGAACAAAAAACAGTAACAGTAACAGTAACAAAATAGTAAGCGTAAAACGGGAACAAAAAACAGTAACAGTAACAAAATAGTAAGCGTAAAACGGGAACCATAAACAGCAACAGTAACAGTAACAAAATAGTAAGCGTAAAACGGGAAACAAAAACAGCAACTGTAACAGTAACAAAATAGTAAGCATAAAACGAGAACCAAAAAACATTAAAAGTAACAGTAACAAAGTAGTAAGCGTTAAACGGGAACCAAAAACATTAACAGTAACAGTAACTATGACAACTACAGTTAGCGTAACACTGAGTAGCAATAAGAGAAATAGTGACTCACAGAAACAGTAATCATTAAATGGTAACAAAAATTACCAATAGCAATAACAGTAGCAACTATTACAGAGAATAAGATAAGAATAAAAATAACAGTAGATTTAGCTTACTTAAAAACTGAGCTTTATCGTAATGGTGCTAGTGCATGTTATTTGATCTTTAAAAAAATTTCTTTAACATTTTGAATATGAAAGAAAATTCTTTTACTTTCTTAATCTCCACATGCAAAAGTATTGCGTTCCTGTTTTATTGAAAGCCTAATAACTGATGTCATGCAGGTATGACAAGGTAATTTACCAAAATTTGAAATAAATCAGTCAATCGGAAACCGACGGCAAAAGGGAGCTCACCTGTTTTGCTTCTTTTTTGGTTCTCGATTATTGTCAGGAAGGAAAATCAAATCAGTCATGGCCCTGATATCTACTGATATCAAATGGCTTGTCTGAGCTCTATCGGTTTTTAAAACAGACAAAATGGCGCTCTCTCACGGCTTGGCTTTCTGTCAGTACCCCAGTTTTTTCAAAGTCGTCTCAATTTCTTTCACTCACGAAGAATATAATTGTTCCTACCAAAGAAAATATTTTTTTCACTGAATTTTCCATTTCGGACACGTTAGCCCCTTATTAAATAACTTTGAAGTAAATATATAACACTAGCATTTTTTTCCATATGAAATCTTCCGTTTCTGCTAATTATCAAAGACGTAATATATCGAATTGATGAAAACGATGTCTACAAGTTTAGTAGAGGTCACGGATTCGAATTCCGTTGACGCCTAAACGTCAGTCTTGTTTTCAAAGCTATTTACGTATAAATTAAAATACTGAATTTAATGATTTGCGATTATGATAACCGCAGACTAGATCGTTCATAATATATTAACCGATTGTTGAAACAAATGCTTCAGTAAAATTCAATTGCAAGAACAAAGGAAAATGATAAGAACATTTATTTAAGTCGGATCAAGAATTTCATTCAATAAAATTGGTGGAGGATTTACTTCAATACTTACTGTGTGACGCACGTTTTTTGTTAAGAATCATTAAATTTCGCCGAGGGTCATTTTTCTCAATTTCCTGGCTGTTTTCTAGTCTCAGTTCGTTCTTAATTTGTTCTTATTCCTGTGAGCGGTTTGATAATGAGAAATATCAAAACAAAAAGACAAGGTATGCATTGGAACTTTTAGTATTATATGACTGATACGCGTGCATATCACTCTGAAACGGTGCTTTTGTTGTTTTATTATGAACATTGCAAACGTAAATTAAAACATTCAGTCATTTCGTTACTCTTATAAAGTTGTTCTTTATAAAGAAAATCGTGCACTGTACGTAAAAATAAATCATTCTGTAGGGAAGAGTTTTTGCACCTTTTGTGTCTCATATCAACAGAACTGAACTGTAATCGGATTAGACAGAAACAGGTATATTTACATGGTACATAATCTAATAATGAATCAGACAGATACTAGGCAAGTTTTCGTTGTTAAAAGTACTTGGAATGTTATAATCCTTATCATGTGAACATATACTACTTCAGAAAAAATTAGCAAGAACTTAGGTTGCACGTGCACACTCCATGTTTCTTTAGACATTATAAATCTGTGATCAAATATCAACTTGATTTTCAATTTTTAAAAAATAAAATATTAGCCATGATTCGTAGGGTTAATTATAGCATACGTTTGGAGAATTACAATTACACCTTTTTTGTAAGAACGTCGAATTTTTCGACCGAGGCTTAACGTTATTAAATATTTTCGGTATATCACCCTCAAATAATCTTGAACATGTTCTTTAAACATCTTTATTGATTTTAGATAATATAGTAATACATGTACCGTATGTGGTACTTTTCTTTTACATTGATTTGTACATGTACTTTGTACTGTATCGAATAATTGTCATAATTTGTGTTGATTTGTAAGATAAAACTGTACTGACTTTCTTGCCAGTTTGTCTCAAGAACTATTCGTGAGAACTGTAATTTGGTAAATGAAAAACCTGTGGTGTAAAATTAATATCTGCGAACTTTAGTCAAGAAGCCCAAGCAATTTTTTCAATAACACTGTATGAATTATTTCATCATAAATAAATATTCTTCACTTTTTCTCAGCATGTTCTTAACACGTTCTTAAATTATTGGCGATTTTCAGCCTCACATTCTTATAAAAAAGGTTCTTATAAAGAAAATAAGCGTAACAGCTTTTAGTTTTGATGCAATGATTACGAATACAAACAAAAATGAATAAAGTTTTACTTGTGTGAAAGATATCATTATGCACCTGTCAATGTAAACCCCCCACCCCGGGAAAGTATGGAGCATAGTTGGGGATTGATTGGGGCTTTGGCATGCTGTTTTGCCCGCTGTTGTGAGGGATTTATGCGCAATAGACAACGGTTTGTCCCAAGGGTGGGGGAATTTGTTCACGTTTTGCAGAGGGTTAGCCAGAATTAAAGGCCCTTGTAATTGTATGTGGGGCATTATCATAGTTTGGAATTGTTTGATGCCGGGCTAATGCCCCATACCTCCCCGGAGTGGGGTGGGGGGGGGCTGGGGGTTTACATTGACAGGTACATTACTCATTAGACGGCGCGCCATGTAAACGCATACCAAACAAAAGGTGATGATGAAGCCGTAGACGGTTAAAGTTTTAAACTTTATTTTACAGTAGAAACGCCTTCATTTGAGCCAGCTTTTAGTTTTAGTACATTATTACGTAATGGTACAGAAGGATTTCCACAGACTGTTATATTATCTTTTAACTACGACATTTCTTCTTTCAGTTAAAACTCTTGATGGAAGATATTCATTTCAGTGATTCAAAAAACCTAGCTGATACATTACACTAGCTCTGGCATATAAAATGTTGAAGTGAAAAGACAAGGAAACTGTTACAATGTTGACCAATTCTCTTGCAACTTAAAAAAGTCAGAAGCCCAAAAATTAAGAAACTCTTTAGAATGTAATCACAGCTGAGAAAAATTCAATTAGATCGGTGAATGTTTAGATTACACGTGCAGTAAATAATTTTCATGTTGAGAAATGTGTTGTTTAATTGTAAAAGGATAAAAAAGTTTAGTACCAGTGACTTAGGGAATATGAGACACGCATTGAAACGAAACATAACTTAACTTTTTCACTTCAGGTCCTATCATATTGCATGATACTTTTTCACTTCAGGTCCTATCATCTTGCATGATACTTTTTCACTTCAGGTCCTATCATATTGCATGATACTTTTTCACTTCAGGTCCTATCATCTTGCATGATACTTTTTCACTTCAGGTCCTAACATCTTGCATGATACTTTTTCACTTCAGGTCCTATCATCTTGCATGATACTTTTTCACTTCAGGTCCTATCATCTTG
>JAOBRB020113536.1:0-13664 GCA_027575285.2 Zoanthus pulchellus
ATTGGCTACTCTACTACAGGTCTATTTGTGATAGCCTACTAGTAAAGATGGCGGATCATAACAGTAATGGACTAACAGTTATCCAACATTCTGATTGGTTACTCTACTAGAGGTCTGTTTGTGATAGCCTACAACTGGAGAAAAGATAGCAGATCAAAATAGTAATGAGCCATGTTAATGGTCGGTTTTGCTATAATATAATAAGATTAAAGTTTTTCATCCCGTTTGGACCTATTAACTCTAAGCAATTAGAGCTCAAGGCCTAGTCGACTCCAATTTGAATAGCCCTTGAATAGTAGCCGTCTATTCGTTCTCTAACTTTACTGTTAAATAGACAACAGTAGTCTCTTGCGAGCCTGATAATCATAAATTAAAATATATTTTGACTCTAATGAATGAGTGATTTTTTGTCAACTGCAAAGTTCTATCCAATGAAAATAGCTCAATTCACCTGAATGTCTAACTAAAGCCAAGTTGCCACATAATATACACGCTTTTATTAAAAGAACAAAAAAATTAGCCGAGACTCATTGTTCATGAAGTTTTAGCTGTTTCAGCGATTAATTTCTTATTTCTGTGACTCGGTTGAATAATGAAAAATCGAAATAAAAAAAAACAAGGCATTGGAAAGCAGAGCTGATCATTTGAAGAACTTGAATTTAGTTTCGCGTGAATACGTAAATCATTTTGGGCAATACTAGAGTTACTAAAAGTATAACGGTGAGCTTAAATGTTTTAACTAGGCACACGGCTAACGTAAATCATTACTACAGCTTCAGTCTGAGCTTGTTCCTAAATTTTTCTTACTTTTCGGCCAATCTGAACGGTTGTTCTTACAAAAAGCGTGTAAATCAATTCAATTTTTAACGAATGTTTCGAGTTCAAATTATCTTTTATGTTTACGAGTACGAAAATTAAAAGATGCCATGCATTTCAGATATCCTCGAAGTTCTCTTCGTCCATACACAATTTCGAAGACTAGTCGAAGACGACGCAACACTTACTATACAAAAGTTGAAAAGCTCTTGGATGCAAATTGGTTTACTATCATTTGGGATTTCTTTGCACCTCGCTCTTAAATGAGCGGAAAATCTTATTTATTTTTTTTCTTTTCTTCATAGATTCTAAAATAATGTTAACCGTGGATACAAAATGTCAAAAGAAACAAAAAATAGCTTTTAACTTACTAGCTAGCGTACATTTTGGCTTTATTACAACGAGTGTGGTCTTTATTCTATATATAGTTGCAAGGACGGATCCAGGGATTTTTCGTAAGGGGGGGCGAAAACCCGGTCACACTTTTACCACATTAAGCCAAATAAACCGTTATGAACAACTAAATTATACGAAGCAAATACGACATCACCATCGTAAGAAATAAAATAAAGATTGAAATCGTCTTTCCATCAGGAGAAAAATACTTTAATCTTTTTGGGAAACTTAAATTGATAATTGACTCCAGGAATAACAAGGGGATCGCGACCCCCGACCCTCCCTCCTGGATTAGGCCTTGAGTTGGATGAATAGAAACAAATCTTTGCAACAAAAAGAAAATAATTCCGTTTAAAAAAAAATAAATAATAACTTTGAAACTACTGATAAAAATAACTTAAAGTAAACCAATAAAGGAACCAGTTAGCAATAATACTAAAACACTAAGCTACGATTCTAATGTCTTTCGTAATAAACTTTTAAACTTCAACAGGTGGATTTCTGTTTACATTAAGGTGCTCACTGACTGATGACAAAAAAAGCCCAGGAATTTTGCATGGTATAAAATTTACGTTTTTAGGACCAAACCCTAAATAGCTCTCCCTTGAAAAAATTACGAGTAGCTCCAACACGAAAACAATTGTGCGGCTCTTCGACTTTCCAGCCGAAGCAAAATGCAAAAAAAAAAAAGTCTGAAAAAAAAATACAAAAATAAACACTCGGTGTCAAATGTTTCTTCAGGTTTTGATTTGTTTTTAAAACTGGTTAAACTTTGTTGCTCAAAAGTCCAGGAAATATCCGGGTAATTAGGGAAATTGGCCATTTTCCAGGGAGTTCTCAAATCGCCTTTGAAGAGCATTTCGAAATTTCATGAATTTTCCAGATTGTAACCCTCTGACGAGGGCTCTTCAAACGAGCCAAAACTTGTTTAGAAGATCTAAAAGATCGCCTGAGCGATACTACACTTACAAGAGTAGGGATTGGAAACCATAGCTACGAGGAAATCCACGTCTGCGAAGATATTACGGACTTTCCAAGGAATTTTCCAGGAATTCCTGAAGTACGTGCACCATTTGTTCAAAAGTTTGGAACCGTCATATCATTGTATGCAAATGAATCAGACTGTAAACTATGACGTCCGAACAGATTCGCTGATACCATCTAGACACCACAACGCTCGTTGTTTCTTGTTTTACGACTAAACTTTTTAATTGTCATGTTTACCAGTCAGAAGAAAGAGCGAAGGTTCGTCTGGGCTATTAGCAGTCTGGAACTCGTCTCGGAGTCGAAACCTCCAGCACTCTTCAAGATCAAGCCTTACAACTTCCTGCCTGAGCTTGTTACGATCTTGGCACACAAGGCACAGCCGGGCACCGGAAGTGAACTGGAACTGCTGCAGAAACTGCGCAGTCACTCTCTGATCACAGAAAAACAACAAAAGCCCACTGTATTTTGTCGATGACTTTTCAGCGGTCTTGGATCGTGATTTACGCTCATCATCAGCCTTACGGGAGCTGATATATTCTACCATGATCTTGGGGCCCAAGTTGACGTAACAGTCGATGACAAGTACAGGGTTATTAGCTTTGCCAGCTGAGGTTGGAAACAGTCGGCTTGAGCCCGCGTTCGCTAAGTACAGCTCAAGCAAATACTGCGCGGGGACTGAGAAGAAATGTGTGTCTTCACGGTCGGGCGCACTAACTAATTTACTGTACTCACTGGGTTCAACAATCTTTGGAGCCTGGGCCGAATCTTCGGTACCGCTGGCCAGTTGGAGCCTGAAGGCCGTCTTACCGCCAGTTGGGATACATTTCTTAAGAACAGCGAAGTGATTCAGGCGACAAGCCACAATGCCCGCACTTTCTACTCTCAAACTGAAATCCACCTCCTCGTAGGTGTACCTTGAAGAGTCGAACTGGATATCACGCAGGAGAGCAACGTTTAAAAGGATAAAAGAGTTAAGAATGCTGCGTGTAAATGAAGCCTTGAAAAGGGGCGCTGTACACTTGCTACTGTATTGCCTTAGGCCCAGCTGGCCGTAACTCAGAAGGTTGGGGATCGACTCGATGTTTTCAAGAACTCTCACCAAGGGTGTGTATCTGTTTTTAGACTTCGTATCACTTTCTTCCTCATCACTTGACCTGTAATGAATGGATGGTGTTTACTTTAAGACTTTGAGTGAATATATAAATTTTTGCAAGTTAATAAATATGATCTGAATTAGGGATTAAGCATCTTCTGATCTTGAATGACAACATTAATTCTTGTGATGATTTATAGTGAACATTTACGTTTCTACAAATTATATAAGGCCTTCATCAGTTATTGTAAAACATTGATTTAGGTTCTAAGCTGCTACAGATTGTCGAAGTATGGATGACACTCAGATATTTTAAGGTAATGGTGTAACACAATTCCAACTGTACGACGCTATCTATGGTTCCTCTATGGGCCAAACTCTATCTACGTCATGTATGTTCAATATCGTGTCCTACCCAAGTTATGTATTATCATGTTTCACAGATGTTATAGAGCAAATATAAATAATGTAGCTTATTCAGTTACGGACAAAACAAGGCAGCAGTTGTTGAAACTGATTCAGCTCCTTGTTGAAATTGATTAAATTACCAGTAACTCTAATTACCAACGTAGAAAAAATCGCCTGTGATCCAGATAGAGTTAAGTAATGAAAGATTTTACGATGTAATGCCAAAAAGCCTTTTGTCTCCGAACGGACCAATCATAGTGTGTTAACCTTGTGACGTCAAGGCTAACAAACAGTTGCTGAGTGGATTCATTTTATCAATCATATGTTATAAAACAAAATTACTGATAAGAAGAGACATTTGAATATGCACAACCTATCACGATAAAAGTATGTATGTTAGTATGGTCTTTACACGTAAAGAACACGCTGAGCTATTTCAGTTTATATTGGTTTACAAAATAGTAAAATAAGAGCACCGGTTCCCAATGTTTGTACAGCTCACTTCTGTAAAATTACACGCTCAGCCTACTTGTGTATGTATATTTAACAATTATTCCTAGAGCGCGTGTTGGATACGAGATGCTAAATAGCCAACGAGGAGCGTAGTACCGAGTTGGCAATAATCATCTCATATCCAACAAGCGCGATGGAATAATTGTTTTTTTAAATTTCATGAGTTTTTCGAACTTTCCGATACTTTTAATAAACAGATAAACAAGACTTTTTTGTTAGTTTCCATATATGGTCAATTCGCTTTAGGAGCTAACCGATCGCGAGTTTGAATGAACCAATCAGAACGATTGAAAATTTAATAATTACATATATACAGAATTGAAAAGGACCGAATAATGCATTATTTCGGTCAGTTTTTGCCCTGTGTTTCCCGCACTTACTTCAAACTTCCCTGTAGAAGGTTCTGCCACATTACACACGAGTCGTCCATCATCAAAACAAACGGCCAAACGTCTTCACCAAGTTTTTCTTCAACCCCTTGTCTTTTCCGCTCTGATATATAGTTTTCCGTAGCAAATTCCTACAACGAAGTTACTGATTATTGTGAGTGTGAGCCGCGACTGTTTGCCATCATGTTCTGATCGCTCTTTCTGTACACAGATTACGTTTATGCGTGAAATCAAGGCGAACGTTGAATCAATAAAAAGGAAAATAAGCTATGCTCTTAAGAAAATCATTTTCACATCTCTAACAGATTAACCTAACCCCCACTTTCATGAAAAAACCACGGTAACGTTTTAAAAGCAGAAAAAAAGAAAAAGTATTCATGTATCATTGGAACGTTTTGTAGTTCCTGTGCTGCGGTCAAACGACTGAGCTAACAAACATTAAAACTGTTGATATCTGTCGTTTGGAAAGATCTTTTGATAGTATTTCGTAGCTTTTCTTGATAATTTATTTAGTCTTTGGGAAAGATCTGTTGATAGTATATCCTAAGTTTTCTTAATAATTTCTTTAGTATTAAGGGAAAATCTGTAGATAGTATATCCTAACTTTTCTTGATAAATTCTATATTCCGTTGAGAATTAAGATCTCTGGGTGGTATATCTTAACTTTTTTTGATAACTTTAATTTTTGAAAGAACATCTGTTGGTGGCATATCTAAATTTTTCTTGATAATCTCTATAGTCTCTAAAGAAGATCTGTTAATAAACTACTTAAAATTTATCAATACTATATATTTTCTTTGAGAAAAATCTGTTGGTGGTAAAATAATATCTTAACTTTTCTCGGTAACATCTATAATCTTTGGGGGAGATCTGCTAATAGAGTAAACAAACCTTTATATAGTAGCGAGCAGCACCCAAGCCCTCACGGTCACACGAAACAGGCAGACCCACAATGACGTGGTTTGGCCAAGCTTTGTGATATAAGGGCACTTCACACTGTTTGACAAACACAAGATGCATATGACTTTTACCATCCATAGCGTGATACAAATTCAGCAATCCTGGATTCAATGAAATGAGTTTTATCAGCTGCAGGGAATCATGGTGCAAGTAAAACATTTTTATTAGCCATACTGAAAACAAAACTAACCAAGCGCCATAACTACTAATCATTGTCTTCAAAAAATCACAATTTTAATACTATTATTTTTTTCTTTATTTTTATCAATACCAACGTACTATCATCAAGCCATCATCTTTATCATTATAATATTTAATTTATAGTAGTCGTGACTATCATCTTTTCAACATCATTACAGCTATCTTATTATCATCACAACCATTGTATCATCATCAACACCATCGTATCATCATCATCACCTTTGTTTAATCACCACCACCATCGTATCGTCATCACCACCATCGTATCATCTCATCATCACCACCATCGTATCATCATCACAATAGTACTATCACCATCATACTATCATCATACTCTCTTATCACCACCATCGTATTATCTCATGATCACCACCATCGTATCATTAGCATCGTATCATCATTACAATCGTACTATCACCATTATACAATTATCATCATACTCTCTTATCACCACCATTGTATCATCTCATCACCACCATCGTATCATAATCAGCATCGTATCATCATCATTACCGTACTATCACCATCATATTATTATCATCATACTCTCTTATCATGACAATCATATCGCCATCACCAACATCGCATCATCGCCACCATGTATCGTAATCACCATCGGACTGTCGTCATGCCCATCGTATCATTATCACCATCATTATACCATCATGATCATATCGCTACCATCTTTTCACCATCACTATCACTAGACCATCATTACTACCATCATGTCATCATCATATCATTACCACCACCAAAAACCATATTAGCACCTTCCTCACCGCCTTCATCGCAAACAACGTGCAACCCCTTAATGTATAACATTTTTCATTAGCAACAAAATCTAACATTTACCAACTTCATGCCGTCCCGTACTGGGAGTCATAATAGGAGTCTTGATAGCGTAATCGTCCTTTTTAGAGTTCTCAGTCTTCAACAACTTCACACTCTCTTCTGATCCCCCTTTTAACACACGAGCCAACGCGAGGCCTTGTAGTTGACCGTCTTCAGTAAAAATGAACTGCGATTCACATGTGGGTGGTATTACAAACTGAAGGATTTGGTCATTCTTCAGTCTGTACGGGTAACACAAGCCAGCACTTGGTCCCATGCCTTCACGGTAGTGCTTACAGCTATCACAGTGATGATATGAGTCACAAGCCACGTGGGAACCAAGAATTACTGACGCTAAGGGTCGTTTAAATGACCGTTTCTCAGTAGTTTTTCTAGCTGGAAGGTCTTTGTCACAATCTGCTTTGACTTCAACTTTTTTGATGGGGAATCGCACTCTACTGGCATTGTTATATCTAAAATAAATGGTGCAAGTTCCAAATGAGCAGTTAAAGATTCTGTAAAAACACTAACATAACTACCATTTCAACTCCTACGGCAAATGTACCTTGCGTTTAGAGCTGGTACTATCGTCCAAAACTACAACCCTGTGACATTTATGTAGCTCACCAATCAATTACTAGACTTTAAGTCACTACGCCGCCTTTTTTCACTCTTAAAATGAAAACTACTGTCATCAACGAACTCAGAATTTGAATGACCGAAGAAAAAATCCGAACCTAGGTATGCTTTCTAATCAAAAGAAATCAAAAATTAAAATTTTAACGAAGGGGACTGGTACCTGTGACGTAACAGTAGGTTGATGTCCTTCGCTGTCATTAATATTTTACAAAAAAAGCGTGGCAAACAAAGTACCTAAAATTGAATTTCTCTGTTTCTCGTCGTGCTTTAAACCGTACTCGTGGAAATGGTTTTGATAACATAACAGTGTTAGTATTGAATCGGAAGCTGCACAAGTGCCTTTTCCAACATCATTGCACCAGGGTCCAGTTGTTCAAAAGTCAATTAGCACTAACCCAGGGTTAAATGTTTATCCCACGATCTTGTTTCCAGTCTTACAAGGAAAGATTTTAGCTGTAATTTGGGGATTAACAAGGCTTTTCCTAAAAAAATCCAAACAGTATTCATAAACATCCGTTTACCTTTCCTTAAAGAAGAAATTTCTGTATGAAGTTTTGCTTAACCCAAGGTTAAACTTAACCAGCCTTTGAACAACTGGGCCCAGGACTTCATTATAATAGAATTAACACTCGGTAAAAAACGACAGTTGTCCCAAAATTGTCTTATTTGCACGATTCGAAACTCAAAAAAAAGTAACAAGAACCGCGAAAAATGTTTGAAATTTAGTATTACTGAAGGGATCTACTTTTTATCTAAATGAAAAAAAAAACCAAGCAATATAGGGACTCTAACATTTAGTGACCAAAAAGAAAAGAAAAAAACAAAACAACAAACGCTGTAATTCTTGTACAAAAAAGGGACTGGCGAAAACCTTAACAACAACATTTGACTGGGGCTCTGCACAATGAATGATGTACTGCACAACTTTCAAATACTAAATTAGAGAGTCAAGTACACAAAACTTCAGTTTTAATCGCTAATTTAACCTGGAATTTGCGCGCACTCTTTCCAATCTCGTATTTGTATTGTATCAAATGGTCTCTTTAAAGTGAATATGACAAAAAACTTTTACTGTTTCTTGTAGTTAAATACGTCAAATATACGGATTCTACTTTTTTTCATGGAATGTTATCTTTTTAACAGGATTTTGTTGTTTGAAATACGCGCTTTGAGACAAAAAGATGTCCACTGGAATCGCGCGGCCGTGACGTCAAGTTGTTTTCCCAAAGCACTTTTCAAAATGGCCAGCGAGCAGGCACCAGAATGGAATGATAAGCGAGTAAAATAGATTTATCCAAGCTCTTCGTGGTTGCGGGAAGTAAACAACTTAACGTCACAGGAAATCAATTACACTCCAGTCTCCGCAAAATTTTCTCAACAAAATTTAGAAATTTTACGGTCTAAACAGACATGTTTATGAATATTATTAAGATAGTGATTTTATACTGTAACACATATCACAATACTAAAAAACAAAAGAGATTATGCTATAATTATGAACTTTAAATCCTTATTTAAATTCAAAATAATTATTAGTTTTCAAGAAAGTGAAAAGAAAATCCTTAAAATGCATCTGCGATTACAATACCTGTCTTCTACGAGATCTAAACAGAAAGGCAGTTTAGCTACATCCTCAAACTTTGGCCACAAACTTTTTGCACCAGCTTGTATATTTGTCTTGGTTGTTGTTGCATCACCAGGAATCCACGAGCTCTCATCGTAAACATCTACGTTTTGCAGTCTTAGCAACATGCGTTGGAGTAGTCGGGTGAAATGAAGATAGGCGCCCGTCTTCCCAACCTTAAAAAAAGGAACATTTAAAATAATAATAACAATAATAATAATATTATCATCATCATCATCATTTCATCATCATCTTAGTGACAATAATAATAATAATATAATCATCATAATCATCATCATCATCAACATCACCATCACCACCACCACCACCACCACCATCATCAACATCCATCATTATCATAATAATAATAATAATAATAATAATAATAATAATAATAATAATAATAATAATAATAATAACGATTGTATTAAGTCTTATCTAGCCGGTCGAACGCCAAATAATTGGGGACACCATCTTTACCACTCAAAGGTGGACGGAGACCTTTCACATGACAGGTGTACACACATTTATAAACATAGAAGACTCCGAAGGCCTACGCTTTGTCGTCCTTATCCGAGACTACGTGTAAGTCTAACCGTTTGCTGATGTTTATAGAGCAATGGCAACACTTTCTCAATAATTTTAAGACCATGAGTGTTGCTCTGACCGGAAATGGAATCCATGCCTCTCGCACGCAGCGGACTCGTAACTTACCAACTATTAGGCTAACCAGTTGAAGGTATAAATCGCAGTTGAGACTGAAAATCATCAAACGTTTTCATATAATATATTTGAGCATGCACAATTGTAGTGGATGGCTTTTCTTGGTGCAAAATGTTAGTCTTTTTTAGACGCAGGCGTCATGAACCAAAAAAAGTAGATCTGACAAAAACCAAATCAAGCCAGATAATATTCGTTTAACACTAAAAACTTTTAACATTATCACTAAAGATCATTAAAACATTGCTTCAACAAAACTTTTAAATCGGGTGAGGGGCAAAAGTCATCAAGAGAGTGAATTGCTTTATAATTAACAAATCGTATTCACCAGGGCCCCGTTGCTCAAAGGCTGGTTAAGTTAAACCCTTGGTTAAGCAGAAATTCAAACAGGAATTTCTTCTTTAAGAAAAGGTAAACAGTTATTTATGAAAACTGTCTGGATTTTTCTTGGAAAAGTCTTTTTAATCCCAAAATTACAGCTAAAATCTTAGTTTCAATAATTGGAATCAAAACCGTGGGTTAAATATTTAACCCTGGATTAGTGCTAATCGGCTTTTGAACAACTGGGAACAGATGATAAGAAGGATGTTGGTGGATCATACCTACCTTCATTTCATAAATCACTCACCCTTTCACCTTACGACTACCTCCCCCTACCCACAATCTCGACTGAGCTTCCCCCACTGTTACCAACCTGAGGTGGCCCACTAAAAAGCAACGCTCGTGGATGATACTTGACACAGTTCTCTCTTGGATCAGTTTTGTCATTCAAGGATGATATCATTTCTGTGTCAGACTCAGAGCTTGTTGATGGTGCACTGCTGGACTTCTGGGACAAGGCAGCTAGAATAATAAAAGAGCGCATAAACTTGTTAACGAAACTACAAAACTGTACCACCTTATTCTTAGGAACATACTGCAACCGCTGGACCAAGGAAATTAAATAACACACAAGTTAATTGAAGGACAGAGGTCCACGGGTTGGAATGGCTGAAATATTACGCAATCCCAAGGACTGAAATGAAATCTTCAAACATGAATTTAACAAAAATTTCACATAACAGGCAATCTGTCAATGTCTGTTTAAATACTATCGTCAAATGGAAAAAAACAAATTCAATAATACTGATGGCAAAATATATGGAATTCACTCCAAACAGTTGATAACAAAACTGTGTCCATACATGTAAAAGAATTAAAACTGTATAGCAGGGTTGGGTCGAGAAATATAAAACAAGTTGGGAATGAGATGGGGGTGGCATAGCTTCTAAAACAAATGAGAAGCTAGCATCGCACAAAATTTAAGATACAGAGGACGAAAGTTAAATGATCTGCTAAAATGTTTCCCTTACCCTCCCCCTCTCTCTCCGTAAGATAATCTTTACCTTTCCCCCCCCCTTCCGTTAGATACGGCCCTGAAACCGATTCACCTACCCACACTTACACAAGTTAATCTTTATTTGTACTCAATGTTCTACAATCTTTGTCCATTTATAATGATTATAGTATTAAAACTAGGAAGAGTACAGGGTATATGAAAAAACAGTGACGGTTACCGAGTCATAAACCCTAAAATAGAATTACATATACATTTATAAGCGGGACAAAAAAGTGTATATAAAATGCAAAATGTGCACAAAATAAGTGAAAAAAAAACAAAAAAAACAATTAATTAATTTCATTTAATATCGGCACAAAGTGAACGAAATATTATATTTCTCTCAGGACGGAGATATTATAAAAGAGGTATTGTCAATAGTTAGCTGTCTTCAGTTTCTTTTTAAACGAGTTTCTACAGAGACTTTTAAAATTATCAGGGATTTTACTCCACTTTATGTCACCTTGAAACTTTAAGCTATGTTTGCCATAGTTAGCTTTAACGTTTTGTAAGGAGTATGACAGCTTTTAAGATAAGCGGGTATTGTAAAGGTGAATGTTTGAGATAGGTGTGAAATAATGACTAAAAACAGATGTTAATTTAATGCTATGAAATTCAAATGTAAATGCTGCATTATAAAATTGAACAAGGTCAACAAAAATCAATACATTAAGTTTTTTAAATATGGGCTTGAGTGATCATTAAATCCAGAAAATGTTATTATTCTAATTGCTCTTTTCAGACAAGTGACAATTCTCCGTAGATTAGTTATGTGTTTGATAATCGATGTTTTGACTACCAATTGCGATATACTGTTTTCTGTTTGATAAGTAAGAGACAAACTAATTATTGAGTATGCCTCCAACGCCAATATTTTCCAGTTTCTGGATCAAAATATTATGGTTAACTGTGTCTATAAACGATTCAAAGTTCACATCCTGAAGTAAAAAAAAAACCAAGCAAACCAACTTGAAGACAAAACAAGAATCAAAGTTAGCTTAAGCAGAGACAAGCTCACACAAATATCCAAATTTTGGTGAAGGATCAAATTGAGGTTCTTGTTGTAAGAGGGGAAAGGTATTACGAACGGTGCAAGCCATATATGCTAGGATCAGGAAATATGGGTGAAGTTTACTGGGGTTGCATAAATATTAAGTGTCGGCAAAGCCAAAGATTGAACTCTTGTCCCTGTGGTCAAATGGCAGAGATCTTGCCAACTGCACCAACCACGTACACCAAGATTAGAAAATATCGAAGGAATTTATTGCAGTCGGACAAATGTTCAAGTGTTCAAATTGGTTATTGGTCAACTATGAGAAAATAGGAAATGTGAGGGAAATGATACTAGGCCAGGGTACTTTTAAATTCTTATTACATTATCTATTTTATTATATTTTTTAATAAATTATTTATAAGACTTTGTTTTTATCATTATTATTATCATGCACAGCTTTAATGTACAAATAAGTGAAAGCTTTTTGAATAATATATCTAATAAAGTTTATTATTATTATCATTATTATTATCATTATTATTATTATTATTATTATTATTATTATTATTATAATTATTACTACTACTAGTAGTATGCACAGCTTTAGTGTAAATAAGTGTAAATTTTTTGAATACTCTATCAAATAATGTTTAATATTATTATCAATATTATTTAAAAACAAATACTAACGACAAAAACTGACGTTTCAACAACATCAAGTTGTCATTATCATATACAGACTTGGAAGGGCGAAGCGAAATATAAAGGACAACTATAATCTTGGTAAAGCCGAGCATTATATTGTAGACCTTGAGGCCAAAAGGTAAAAAGATCTTACCTAGTGCGCCAACCACGTACACTAGATATTGTAGGCGCACAACTGTTCCAATGTTGACAGAGCCGAAAGTCAAACGGGTGAATCTTTCGGTTGGCCAGGCAAGTATCATTTACTTTACATACACCGAGATCATGATATATGAGTGGAGTTTATTGTGTTCACACAAACTTTTGAATCTTAGTAGAGCCAGCGATCGAACTGGAAACCTTATGACCAAACTATGCCCAACCAAATCTAGTCAAGCTTTTTTCTTGGCAATCGGTGTAAACTAACTTAGAGCATTCATCCAAATTATACCTTTTCTAGTTGAATGCCAACTATTGTTTGCTGTGGCTTTCTTGGTCTCAATGTCCGATTCACTCCTAACTGCGGACTTTGATTTTCCTTCAAGACTGGGTTTAACGTTTTCTTCTTGTTCAGCGGCTTTGGAGTCTGATATCAGAGGCAATAACAAATAAATTATTTTCATTGGTAAACAATATGCACAAACGAGTACTTCTTCCACGACCCAAGGTCAAACTTAAAAGGCTGTTCAAGGAGCTGTACAAACTCCGTTTAATATGATGGCTACCCAGTGAATAAGCTAATGATTTCGTACATGTGAGAATGTACACAGTCAATCCTCGATTATACAGGCTCATAGGGACCTCGGTAAATAGTCTAGATAATTCAGAGTACAGATTATAATAGAAAAATGAATATTATGACAGAAATGTTAATAAAAGTTAGATAAATAAATGAACAGCAATTCAAAACGATTTAATCAAGAAAGATACTCAGTTTTTATGAACTTACAAATATTGAAAGAAATAAGAGAAAAATAACATATATAGCCCTTGGCGGGAATCGAACCCCACATCTTCGGTTTACTAGTCCG
>JAOBRB020113646.1:0-13661 GCA_027575285.2 Zoanthus pulchellus
CTGAAGAAGAAAAGGTATTAAAAGTATAATTGTTGTAAATATGCTGTTATATAGATAGGAATGTATTTAGAACTTTAGAATAAGGCATCGGTAATTTGTTATGGGGTAGTTCGTTTGATATCGTGGACCATCAGTAGGTCATCGTTGACACAAAGTGTTTGCGAAGAGACCAAAAGAGCTGTATTTTCTTGTGCTGATTGGCTCCGAAGTATATTCTATTGTTACCGGAAACCTTTCATGATTGCAATAGTGACTACGCGCAAGCGCAGTAGTCACAAAATTGAAATAGAACAGGTCAGCATTAGTTATATAAAATCAAACATTTTCTAAGAAAATGTCATAGCTGATTGATTCAGAGTGGCTGTGGTCACGTGACAAACAGCAAAAGGACTATTACAGTGCAAAATACACAGAACTTTTCTCTCCTTATTATCCACCAATCACATTTGAGGAACTGATAATGATTGTCATCAAACTATCCTTATTATACACCAATTATCCAGCAATCAAATTGGAGGAAATGGTAATTATTGTCATCAAACTATCCTTATTATACACCAATCACATTTGAGGAAATGGTAATGATTGTCATCAAATTATCCTTATTATCCACCAATCATATTTGAGGAAATGGTAATGACTGTCATCAAACTATCTTTATTATCCACCAATCACATTTGAGGAAATGGTAATGATTGTCATCAAATTATCCTTATTATCCACCAATCATATTTGAGGAAATGGTAATGACTGTCATCAAACTATCTTTATTATCCACCAATCACATTTGAGGAAATGGTAATGATTGTCATCAAACTCTCCTTATTATCCACCAATCATATTTGAGGAAATGGTAATGACTGTCATCAAACTATCTTTATTATTCACCAATCACATTTGAGGAAATGGTAATGATTGTCATCAAACTATCCTTATTATACACCAATCACATTTGAGGAAATGGTAATGATTGTCATGATACTATCCTTATTATACACCAATCACATTTGAGGAAATGGAAATGATTGTCATCATACTATCCTTATTATTCACCAATCATATTTGAGGAAATGGTAATGATTGTCATCAAATTATCCTTATTATCCACCAATCATATTTGAGGAAATGGTAATGAATGCCATCATACTATCCTTATTATTCACCAGTGACATTTGAGGAAATGATAATGATTGTCATCAAACTATCCTTTTGATGCACCAATCACATTGATGGATATTGTAATGATTGCGATTTTTAAAAAGTCAAAAGAGTGCTAAAATCAAACCTATTGTTTTCATTTTTAAAAATTTCCTAACTTTTTTTTTTACGCTAAATCGAAAAACATAAAGTGAAAAAACGTAACTTTTGAACTTTTAAAGCTGAATCAAGGATATAGTTTTGATTGGATTCAACTGATAGCTTTCAATTCATTCCTTCAGTGCTCCACTTATTCGGATCTATCATACGTTTTGCTTGGAATCTGTTCAGCTTAGCAACAACATTATTGTTTGCGTGACATGTTACACGAGCAATCTTTCTAAACATTGACATTATGTCCACTTTGTATTAAAAGATTTTGAAACCATTTTAAAAACTCGCAACGGGTTGCGCAGCAAAACACAACTGACGCGAAATGTCGGCTGCGATAACATGTAACACGACAACCAACTTTTGGTGCAGCATTGTTTAGCGAAAAGTCGACTGTGATACTATGTTACAAGACAGCCAACTTTTGGCGCAGCATCGCTTAGCAAAAAGTCGATCGGCTGCGAAAGCATGTTACACGACAGCCAACTTTGATCGTGTAACATTAGCTTGATGATTATTCTGCACACTGTGGGCGCGAATTTCGAGACCGAACAAAGAACACAGACGGAAAAATTTTATTTCAGAAGGCTCTTGCATTCCTGGAATAAACAGCTGCTTTTCAAAAACGTTTGGCTATTTTGTGTCCCATGGACGTTCACTTATGACTCATACAGTATAAACTCAGATCAAAATATTTGAAAATAAAAATGTTACCGAAAGAGATTTGATATAATTTCTGAAAAGGGTGCATGGTTACAAATTTAATCTAAACTGAAGTCACCAGCGTGTTTCAGTCTCTATTTGTTTTTAATGCTGTGAGAGGTTTGAAAAAATATCAAAAAGGGAAGGCATTAAAAAGCAATTTTGGTCGTCTGAGGAATTTTTAGTGTTACATGAATACGTGCATCGTTTGGTGACACAATAGTAGGTGAACTAAATATTAAACTGTGCTGCTGTGTTTTTACTATGCACATTGCAAACATAAATTACAAGATTCAGTAAAGTTTCAACAAGAAACATTTTGACTTTTTTTAGCCGCAACATGAGGTGGTTCTTAAATTGTCAATTTTCGGCCAATCGAAGCCTCGTTGTTCTTATAAAATTGTTATTATAGAAGAAAAGCCTGTATCAGCTTGATGATAATCATAAAAAAAGACCAAAGATACAATACCGCGTTCGCTGAGCCCTTGGCAGAACACAAGGTGCAGACCATTCAGTGTGTATGTGGGGGAAAGGGGTGGGGGGAAGGCTGTTAAAGTGGGATAAACAAGTTTTAAAAATCGAATATTCTCTCCCGCCGATAAAAATACAGAAAGCGAAAGCAAGCCACGGCAGGCCCATATCTTAAAAACTATCACGTACTTCAACTGCATGGTATTGTTCTTTGTTTTAAAAATAGCAAGATATCACATCTCGTGTTTTGTTTTAGCATTATCACGGAATCTTTTTAAAATATCCATAATAATAATGGAAACAAACACCCTGTGCTAGAGTTAAGCATTAACTTGCAACTTCTGTGCAGTGTTATGTTTGAAACTAATAACTTTTGTATTTTTTGTCCTTGCGTGCTGGTAGAGATTTAAAGTAGACTACTTAGTTTATTGAGCTTTTTAAAAAACACGCACTATATAAAAACTTGATGGAATACAGCTAGAAACATCCTACGTGATTATGTATTAATAGAGATATAGCCGTGTGCACGGCGCAGTTTGCCACATTTGGTTCACATATGTTATACATAGGCACTCCTGAAATATGAAACGAAACTAGCGATGTTATCTTAGTACTTGCCTCAAAATTGTCACCAGAGAGAAGCGATTTAAATCCTAAACGTGTTCTTGCAATGGCGTGTTATGACTTGTATTGTATCTCAAACGCCAGCAACGTACCTCTGTGGAGCGATTGAATTGTATAAATGGCATAAAGCTTATTGTTCTTCAAGTTTCAACGTAGAAAAGTGCGGAACCGTTTCTTTTCGACAAAATATGTGTCAAATGAAATCAAAACCTTTTACCAGGCTCAAGCTTGCTAATACGTAAAACAAATCAACACAATGTTTACTTTAACAATCTGAAGAGCGTGTTTCAATTTCGCCAAAAGCAATTAATGATAACAGGTCAAGATTTTTCGCAGACACAGAGGCTACTTGCATATTACAATTAACATAAACTTGCATTACTATGCCAATATGTACAGCACACAATATTTCTTTGAATTTTAACAAATTGAAAGATGTATTAAAAACAACGAATGGATATTGCTTTCTAAGATTATAAGATTATTATTAAAATTACAGAGTTGAGATCGAACGGCTCTACTACTCATAGACCCCATAGCAACAAAATACTTTGCTGATCGGCCAGTAAAACACAAGTAGAGTTGTAAATAAAAACGTAATTTACACTGTTAAAGAAATCATAAGAACATTGGTTTTTGATGCATACAGGAACATACATTGTTGATTCATGATCTCGATCTACAACATGTAACTCCACAAAAAAAAATACTTGCACGTACATTTTTGTCAGCATTAATAACTGTCTGTTCAGATTTCAATATAGCACACACATAAACAACTAAACGACCAAAATGCAGTCTTAGAATTGTTTCATCACTTCGCTTAGTTTATGCAAGAATAGTACAAGGTACAAAAAAAAAATTACCCAAATCATCGTTAGGATTGAAATCTACGTCCGGGAGGGTCCGAGGGCATTCGCTTCCAAATGAAAGCTAGTGCACAAAACATATTACTATAAGGCATTTAAAAAAAACGACAAACTCTTTTATTGCATACGTGTCTCGGCTTAACTCTAGGCTATCTTCAGTGCAAATAAACTAGTTTACAATATGAAGAAAATATTATAGAAATATGATACAGGCAAGGTGATACTCAATGAATAGATAAACTAAATAGGAAACAATATTGGATTTGTTAAAAGGTCTGGTTTGTTTTTGCGTATGTCTAAGGCTTCTTTGAGTTTGAGAGAGAAAGGAGTGTTGGCCTTGTCTAGGTCAGTGAAGCAGGAGCGAGTGTATTTGGATTTGCAGTTTATAGACTTTTGTAGGTGTTTGTAGATATGTGAGTTTTTATCATACGTGGTATGTATATTTGCACTGAAGATGGCCTAGAATTAAGCCGAAACATGAATGCAATAAAAAAGTTTAACGTTTTTTTAAATGCCTTATTACGTTTGTGCTGACCAGATCATATGGTAATATTACTATAATTATTACTCTCCAGGCATAAATATAGTGTTTCATTAAAACTAACTAATCGGGCATTCTCAGCAATTAGAATTATACATTATGTCTTTGGATTAGCTAACTTGATATGAACAATATATATTTTAATTTTAGGAAAACAATTGCAGTTCTTTTTCTCTTGAGCTACTGCACAAAATACACTCTTTTTTATAAAAACTTCGAGTTTTTTGACTGATGCTGAACGTTCTTAAATATTTTTGGTATATCAGTGTATTAGTTATGAAAGGAGAAGTTGAGTGTTGATAACTGACTGGAAATAATTGATAAATAAATAATATATTTTATAAAAATATAAATAATAAATAATAATAATATAAACAAAATATAAATAATAAAATAATAAAGAATAATAATAATAATTGATAACTGACTAGGAGTGAAAGGGTAAAGATCTTAAGATCTTATATCACTAATTATTTTTATTGTTACAATTGTAAAATTTCAACAAAATTCAGCCATTATTTGCTGTAAAGTTTTAAAGCTCAATAAAGGCTTTTTTTATCTCACATCAAAAATTATGTGTTTATTTTATAGCTATTTATCATTGGTAGTTAATTGTTGTTCGTTTGTAACGGAATGTACTACAGACAATACAGTTAAGGCGTGTTCACACTAGAGACCAAACGGAAGCGCAGACGCAAGCGCAAAAACATTCACACCAGCGACGCAAATGATGCAAGCTACGCCGTCGTCTGTGTCTGCGCTGCGTCTGCGTCATCCCCATTCCCATTTGGAAACTTGTGAAGCAGGAGCAAACGCAAGGTGTGCGCAAGAAAAAGGAAATTTTCCTTTTTCTTGCGTCTGCGTCAAGTTACATTCACACTTGTTTTTATTGCATCTGCGTCTTCACTTGCGTTAGCGTCTCTAGTGTGAACACGCCTTTACAAATCCGTCACCCTTTACAACAATCATCGGATCGACGGTAACGTGAAAACGATCAATGAGTATACCATCATAAAAAATAGGCAGTGGGTAGATGTCCGGCAGCCGGACATAGTCTTCGAATTACTGAGCGTCCAGCTGTCCATATTTACCTCCGTCAAAGAGGTTATGCTTTTGCCGGGGTTTGTTTGAAAGTTAGTTAGTAAGTTAGTTAGTTAGTTAGTTAGTTCGCTAGCTAGATAGTTAGTTAGTTAGTTAGTTAGTTAGTTAGTTAATTAGTTAGTTAGTTAGTTAGTTAGTTAGTTAGTTAGTTAGTTAGTTAGCTAGTTAGTTAGTTAGTTAGTTAGTTAATTAGTTCGTTCGTTCGTTAGTTAGTTCATTCGTTCGTTCGTTCGTCAGTCAGTCAGTCAGTCAGTCAGTCAGTCAGTCAGTCAGTCAGTTAGTCAGTCAGTCAGTCAGTCAGTCAGTCAGTCAGTCAGTTAGTTAGTTAGTTAGTTAGTTAGTTAGCTAGTTAGTTAGTTAGTTAGTTAGTTAGTCAGTTAGTTAGTTAGCTAGTTAGTTAGTTAGCTAGTTAGTTAGTTAGTTAGTCAGTTAGTTAGTTAGCTAGTTAGTTAGTTAGTTAGTAAGCTAGCTAGCTAGTTAGTTAGTTAGTTAGTTAGTTAGTTAGTTAGTCAGTTAGTTAGTTAGCTAGGTAGTTAGTTAGTTAGTTAGTTAGATAGTTAGTTAGTTAGTTAGTCAGTTAGTCAGTCAGTCAGTCAGTTAGTTAGTTAGTTAGTTAGTTAGTCAGTTAGTTAGTTAGTTAGCTAGGTAGTTAGTTAGATAGTTAGTTAGTTAGCTAGTTAGTTAGTTAGTAAGCTAGCTAGCTAGTTAGTTAGTTAGTTAGTTAGTTAGTTAGTTAGTTAGTTAGATAGATAGTTAGTTAGTTAGTTAGTTAGTTAGTTAGTTAGTTAGTTAGTTAGTTAGTTAGTTAGTTCATTCGTTCGTTCGTTCGTTCGTTCGTTCGTTCGTTCGTTAGTTAGTTAGTTAGTTAGTTAGTTAGTTTTAGTTAGTTAGCAACATAACTCAAAAAGTTAAGAACGGATTTTCATGAAATTTTCGGATATTGTCAGAAATGGGACATGGAAGAACTGATTAGACTTTGAGGGTGATACCGTAGAAATCCTGGGCTGTAATAATGTTGCGTAGGAATCACAATATGCCTGGCGGAGGTCTGCGCTCTCTGAGTGCTTTTCTAGTTTTCAAATACATTTTCTTAAAACTTACCCGTATTTAATTGAAAACGTTTTTAAAAAGTTTATTTAGATACCTTAAACACTTCTCCTCGAACCAAAATTTCGAATTTTATGATAACATTTGAAAAAAATTTGTCAGACACTGACGGACACGGTCTTTCATTTACTACACGACTGGCAGCTCAGTATTTTTACCCCATATATATATCTCTTTAAAACTCAATCATATTCAATTGAAAATGTTCCTACACGAATCGAAATTTCGAATTATGTGTCAGTTACGTTGGTTTGTGCGGAAGCACTTAAGCAGCTAAATAAACTGTGAAAGGCAGTGCAAGTGTGGCGAAAATTTTTCCAAGTGTCACGGTTGGTAATTCG
The DNA here is from genome assembly GCA_027575285.2 of Zoanthus pulchellus. Lineage (NCBI taxonomy): Eukaryota > Metazoa > Cnidaria > Anthozoa > Zoantharia > Zoanthidae > Zoanthus > Zoanthus pulchellus. The sequence goes on from JAOBRB020113646.1 coordinate 7,065, forward strand.
CATACTAGAGCCAACGAAATACTCAAAATTCGAAATTTTGGCTCGTGTGGAAGATAACTAGATAAACTTGAAACATTTTCAATTAAACATGGGTAAGTTTTAAGAATATATATTTGAAAGACATGCATGGACTGCCGGACGTTTAGTAATTTGAAGTTCATGTCCGGCTGCCGAACGTAAAGTCACTGCGTAAAAATATGAACAACAAAAAGATTATTCCAATAAACGGTAAAGTATTTTCATGAATATTAGCATTATCGACAACAATAGCATCATTAAAAGTAATAGGAATCAACAGCAACATATTAAATAACATATTCCAAGTCATTTATATTTGTGATGAAAAAATATTTCCATAATATAGAATATGTTTACCAATAATATGATTGGTTAACGGTATCAGCACAACCACAATATACTAGCGATTTCAACAATTATTAAAACTTTCATTACTAATATAACATGACAAGAACAACAAAAATCAATAATAATGCCAGCAGCTTCAACTGAAAACACTTGTGTACTGGTAGCAGCGAATATCTTATGTGTTATCTCGTAATATCACAGATAATGAAAAAAAATACACTACTAAAACAACCTTATTTAGTTATTAAGAACGACAGAAATCAATTATCCACTCTCTGTATTGTAATGAAATACTAGCGAAGATCTTACGTGTTATCAGGCAATATCGCAGACAATGAATATATTTAGAAGCGAACTCAATTTGGTGTTTCTTTGAACTCTTGGAGTGATTTTTCAAACGCCATTACGAGAATAAAAAAAAAACTAATAGAACTCTAGCTTCAACTCTTGCATCGAAAAAAATGAATTAGGAATTTTCAAATAATCATTTCTCCTCAATGAAACATCTTGTTTTGGGCGACTTATCCGGCTGCTTCAATCATGCACGAACCAACGGCAAAGATCAAAGTTTCTCGGCCAATGAATATTCCCAATGTACCTTTGTTTGTTTTGCATAGGCAAGAGCCAGAATGTCATTACAAGTAAGGAAAATTATTAATATCGTAACAAAGTTGTTGAGAATCACCATATCTATCATTCTATGGTTAAAGAACTTTTTCCCTAAAAGATTGTGTTTCAAACCTTTCTTTTTTGTTAAAGGAAAAAGTGCTCAGATGGTCGTTAGGTTATGCGCTAAAATATTTTTAAGCGCCCACGAGCTTCAGCGCAGGCAGTGAAACGAAAAATCTGAACAAAAACATAACGTTTGCAGATTTTTATATCGAATTGTGCTTTGCAATTGTACATATATCTTGAAATAAAGTCATATGATTTAACTTTCATCGATCGATCTTTGCTCTTTGAAATCGACGGCATGGACAAAAAAACATGATGTATTAGTAAGGTGAAATATCAACAAAAAAACTTCATGTAAAAATTTGCAATTAAAAGTGCTTCGTGAATTTTCGACGTACAGGTGCATTCACACGACATTCTTCTTTTTCATTAAAAATTGTAACAAAAAGAACAAAGTAGATGTTAAACATATCACTAGGCAAAATCCTAAGTTTTCTCTTTAAGTATTGAAAGATAATTGCTTTTGATTAATCAGCCAAAGGAAAGTTTTTTCAAGTTTCAGTACTTAATGTCAGCTTCAGATACGATTTCATACACAACAGTTAACATGCATGTTAGAAAACAAAATGAAGACAAAAAAATACAAGCTTTAGCGACGGTATAATTTCACTCTGTGTAATTAAACGAACAAGTTTAATCAAAGTAATGAAAGATCAAAATCAGTTTACTTGGAAAAGGCTGACAAAAAAAGAAGATAAATTGATACAGTGGAAGAACTAAGCTTCGTTTTATCTGTCCGAATGAATAATTTGTATAAGCTAGACCCGCACTGCAAGAGAATCATGGCTTACTTGTGCCTGATTGTATATCTTTCCCGAAAGTTTTTATTATGTATATATATATATATACCCTGCTTTGGACTAATTAAACTTCTTCTGAAACTTTCTACCGATGCTAACCGCTTTGGTAGAATAACTTTATAGCCTCTTACAATGACATTTCTACGAGTTTCTTCAAAAAGTGAAATCAAAATATTTTATAAAAAGAATAAACTTCAGAGTCAAGCAAATTGTACTAGAAAAATTGCACCATAGCTACAGTTGTAACTGTTTGTACTAAACTTACTCTGAACAATTCATATTGTTTGAAAAGACTTTTGTTTATGGTCTCTCTTTTGATGACTAATACTCGAACTGTTGCACGGCACAATAAACTTCGCTGTGTTTCATAATCAACCCACAGTTAACGGTTGATCAGACACAGCAGTAAGAAGACAGAAAAACGACCAAAATACCGGTTTGCCCTCGTGTTTCGCCTATTTTCGGCTGCGTGGTGCTAAATTTGGAATGAAGCTTTGAGAGAATACCGCTTCGTAGTTCAACGAGTTCACTGAATAATTTTAATGTCTAAGCGAATTAGCATCACATCTAAACCGCAGATCTATCAGCAAACAAAGAATGGAACCGAGAAAAAGTCTGCAAACACTCCTGTTTGATATCATTTTAAAAGAAATAATAATGTACAATTGTCGTCTCAGAGCTTGCATTATGTCACCTGCAGCAGTTTAGGATCAGCGTGAAATTATTAGAACATGACAAGAACACTTGGACTTTACCAGTTCTATAAACTCTAACACTAGATGACGCATTTGCTGCATATAGGCCTTTCTGTACTAACATCTACTTTTTGAATTCTATTGCGGTTTAATAAAAACCCTAAGAGTTAAAGAAATTGTTAACGCGCTCTATATGTTATGTTTTACCAACTTACCTTTACGGCTAACAGGACGCACTTCAGTTTGACAGCAACGACGGCTTTTTAATCGCTAACAAACACAATTTTGTCCAGAAATCCTTGTAAAATATCTCAAGTTTCAATCTTTGAAAGGTTTCTAAGTAACTTTGAGTTTATAAATGTTTTCTTGCCAATTTTGCAAAGATTTAGTTAAGACAAAATTTACAAATATTAAGAAACTTCTTGTGTGCTTGACAGCTACGGCAAAGGCCATTGAAATCAGAGTGTCACTTCAATCAGGTGAGGCCTTAACGATATGCAAGCCTCACACACTTTTTACACGGCGATTTGTTGAAAACAAAAAAACAAAACAAATGTCAATATTCACGCTTGACGGATTCTAGACGAGAGAGTGATTACTCAACTTCTGTTATTATGGAAATTTTCTGCCAGGAGCAACGTGTTCGAACAATTAATAATAATACCAAAGTGCTACAAAACCGACAATGAAGAAAGAGATAAACACTGGGCGACGAACACATACTAAATTTTTCTGCAACGACTAAGACAAAACTAACTTCAGTTGCCAGTAGACGAAAAGCATGTCGGTGCATGCAAAATGCTCAGACACGAAGTCTACATTTTCGGAGTAGTAAAAACCACAATAAACTCAATATATAATATACAGTAATACAATAAAGTATACTTACTATTAACGTGTTTTAAAGTTTTCTTGGCCGAGTTCGTGCAAGCAAATTCTTCGACTGCAAAAAAAGTAAACATACAGCTTGAATATATTGAATGTATCGTGCTGCTGAGGCTAGTTTTAAACGAGCAACAAAAAAGTAGTGCCCAACAAAAAACACACTTTAATTGTATCGCAAACTTGAATTACTTTCTTCCCTAAACGCTTGTACTCAATTATACATCATTAATTCATAATATTAAACTGCATTGGCTATTGATAGCAGTAGTTTAAAACTATCTTTTACAATTCAAAATTGTTGAGTTCATAAGAATAGGGAAAAAGTTAATAAATCAATTTATTGCAATTGCAGTAAATTTCGTTGTTTGCTTATTGTTCTTTGTCATTTTGGTTTTTTTTCTAATCCACCTTGACAGAAGAAATTGGACCAGTGTCTTAATTTTGTTAATAAGTGAAATTCAATAAGACTGCTTGCTTTCTCTTTTCAAAGAAAGGGCTCGTGTTTCATAAAAACAGGTTAAGGTTTCATTTTTTTGACGGAAGGGGATTTGGAATGTCATCATCAGAAAATTGTTGATTAATTTCTGCACGGAAAACATTTCCTTTGTTAAACGAAAATTAGAAGTTCCACGGTTTCATGTTTCAATAGCTGTAACGATAAAACAATTCAGTATTTAGGTTTCAATGTTTTGCACCTTCAGAGTTCAGGTTCGTTAAAATACTTTTCTTTTCGTAATTAAATTCAATCAACTCTCAGTAAAAAATATGTAGCAATATTTAAACGATGTTAAAAAGTATTTGATTTAAACTTGTCCCAGGCCTAACTCTTGCGTAAAGGCCGAGTGTTATTTGGTAGAATAGCCAATAGGTTTTATTCCATTTTTGAGAGTCGCTGGCATGAACTGCTCTAGCGTGCGGAATTGAAAGAGAATTCACAAAATCTATCCAACCATTTAAGTACGGCTTCTTCAATCTTTACTTCTTTGCTTGCAAGCCAAACTACATCCCAGTCTGTGGTTCCAAATCTCACTCCTGTCAAACCCCGAAATTTTAAAATGTCGAGATTATAGGGTGGACCTTTCCTTGATAGGCCACGGAGGGGGTGAGGGGATGTAAGAGGTGCAATAGTACAACGAAAGCTCACAAATGGTTTTGTTCAGATAGTAGCCGGACCTCGAGATGCTATACATATAGGAGAGACAGTATAGGCGGTGTTTACATGAGACCGGTACGAACTCATCTCGGTAGAAACTTTTGCTGGTCCCGGTATTTTAGTTGCTGTTTATATGGGACCGGTATGAAAAAACTTTACTTACGTATGGCAAACCTCGCATATTGAGTTACCTGTGTAATTTGAAATGAGTATATCAATGCGCATGTCTCATGACCGTCTCACTGACCAAAAACAATGCGGAATTGGAATTTACAAACCGGTATGAAAAACCGATTTGCGTTTACACGAGAACGACACGAATCAGAAATTCGTTGGAGTCGGTCTTGCAACCGGTATGAAGTTGTGCCTGTCTGGCCTTTTTTTTCGATCGGTCTCATGTAAACATAAATAAAGAAACAAATGGGTAACGACAGTCGAAACGAATTCAGGTCAGTTTGAATTCGAGCCGGTCTCATGTGAACAGTGCCTAAGTAAAACGAGTTTTTATTTAATAAAACCCTGTTTATTGCTGTCTCTCGTTCATGAAACATAAGCCAACAGCAAAAGGTTTAAGCATGATGACGCACTAGAATTTTGCAATGGAATGCACGGTGTTATATCTCATTGTGTCACCGTCTTTGCTTGTTTGAAGACTGAAGGAGGTATGCAATGCCTCTATAGCTTCTCTTTTTTTGAATGCTAGCCTATCCATGATTGGCTGACGACAGATAAAATAGTTGTCCAAACAAAGCAAAAGCAGACAGAGACAAGACAGTGACAAGACAGTTTATTCTTCGATAGTATATTTATTATATTTATGCGGTGCTTTGATCAACTGGATATTTGTGAAATTCAGTAAAAACAATGGTTTTTGCTTTGCACAACTATTGACAATTCCGCTTGTATTACTGGAACTCTTACTAAAATTTTTTGGAGATTCGAGCCGGAGACCGGGAGAGACGGCTACTCCCCGCCAATTGCGGAAAGTTGACAGCTATGAAATCTGCTAGTAAGTAGTCAAAGCTATCTTTGATTTTAACATTTATAGCGCATTGTCCTGCAATTAGCTTCAACTGTTTGTAGTCGAAACCACTACAACTTACTCTAGCTTTGAAAGCTTTCACCTCGTTTCTCTCAGGAACTTGAAATCACCATCATTAATAAAAAACAGTATATAAGCCGAACAGCATTTTTATCAATTTTTTTGCTAGCACTTGATACATCGACCAATCCACGTTAAGCCACGGTTTCGATTGAGTTTTCATCCATATTCGTTAAGTTTAGAAGGACGAACTCAAATAGTTATTCCTCTTTTACTTTCTTCTTACTATGACCTTGACCGAATGAGGCGATACTTGACGAGATAGAATTCCTTGCCCGTAATCGTTCTCTTTTGTTAAGCCTTACGGAATTCAGTCCCCCGTGAAGTTGATGTTGAGAGCATCGCCCCTGCTCGATTCACAGCTGAATTGTAACCACAGACTGGGATGTAGTTAAGCTCGCAAAGAAGCAAAGATTGAAGAAGCCTTTAATACTTACATGGTTGGATAGACTTCGTGAATTTTCTTCCATTTAAGAACAATTCACGTCCGCGACTCTCAAAAAAACACTATTCTCCCAAATAGCACTCGAAGTTTACGCAATATTTAGGTCTGGGACAAAGTTTCGCATTTTCGATGTTACTGAATTGGATAATTTTTCACAATATAGTTCCCAGAGCAGCGATCCTTGTAGCCACTGGAAATGAAATTGAATTTTTCATTGAATTTAAAAAGTTTTCATTGAATTGAATCAGTTGTCATAGAATTAACCAATGCAATTGAATTGAATAATTTTTCATTGAATTGAGAAAAAATTTATTGAATTGAATGAGTTATTTTGTAAGTGAATTGAATGAACTTTTCATTGAATTGAAACGACATTTCCATTAAATTGAAAAGATATTTTATTAAATTAAGTTTTG
>JAOBRB020113747.1:0-13660 GCA_027575285.2 Zoanthus pulchellus
CTTCATCAGTGAAACAGAAAAAGATTGACTATATTGGCTGTCATGTTGTGTCAGCGCTGTTTCGGGAGCATATCTTGACACAACACAAACGTACAACTTAAAATGCAAACTCTTTTTGTTGCATGTTAGTTTAAAATATTACAAACTCTTTCTTCATAATTTAGACAAACAACAGTTAACAGTAAGCTTTTATTTAGGGATGTTTAAATTTCCTTATTGTAGATTGAAGCCGTTTAAATTTTTTTCGTACTAATTTTTTTTTAGAAATAAAAGGGATTATACTGTCTAATCACTAATGAAAAACTTAAAGGTATTTATTAATTTGAGTAAGAAAAATCTGTTTTGACTTGCGGCGCGAAAAAAGTCAGCCATTATGACTTGCTTTTGTCGAGAAAAGTGTCACCTTTGTTTAGAAACGTGTTTGCTTTAAACCGTGGAATTTATCGGTTTCTTCTTCTCAAACATATCAGTTTACGTTCGCTGCAGAACCAGATTTCTATTAATTAACCCTCGCCCAAAATACTGCACACAGTGTGAATTATTTCTCAATTCTAGCAGATTGATAGAAAACAAACCGACTTTCTTAATTGACTTTGTCCATTTTTTATCTATATTAATTTACCGAGACAAGAAAATAAAAAGCCTGCGACGATTTTTACAAGATGCTATGTAAATACGTGAAGATTCCACGACGAATACAAAACTTTGCATTTGAGCAGTTTGCTTAAGTGATTTTGTTGGCCAATAGAAGTGGAGCGCAAATTAAACTAATTGACAGATCGCATTGAAAGCGGTCCGCGAGGCGGGGACATTAATCAGATGGGTTTGCATTGATTGGTCGTTCCGCTGAAAAATTTGAGAAACACATACGATTTATTCATACGGGTTTAGCATTTGTGAATTCCGTTTATTGTGTTGTGTGGCGAATAGATTGAAATGTTTTCTCGAGACTAAAGTTAAAGACCAAAAGGTGTCTTGTTGTGCAGTTATTGTAACAAGCGAGCCGATTTCCCCGTGTCTGGCAGTTGCTTTTTTGATCGTTCGGATCCGCCATATTTTTTGATCTATTTATCAAAAGCTTACCGGTATAAAGGAGTATGAACTGGACTCAAACACTTTGTTGCTTGTTGGTTATGGCTTGTGTGTTTTGTTTGTGTACAAGTCAAAAGCAGAACTCGTGGAGCTGCGAGAAAATAACAATTCCTATGTGCAGTGGCGTCGGTTACAACGTAACTCGAATGCCAAACCTTCTTGGCCACGAGTCACAGATACAAGCTAAAGAACAGCTGAATCATTACCAGCCTTTAATTAAGTATGGCTGCGCCAGTCAGTTGAAATTTTTTCTGTGTTCAGCTCATGTACCAATGTGCACCGACAAATTAGATGTTCAAATTTCCGCTTGTCGACCGCTTTGTGAGTATGTTAAGAGGTTGTGTGTTCCTGTGCTCAAAGAGTTCGGACTTCCATGGCCGAAGAATCTAAACTGCTCGCTATTTCTTCCGAAGAACGAAGGGCAGAAGATGTGTATGCCTGGACCGAACATAAGCAGTACAATCGGTCCGACGATGTTTCCTTCCACCATAGCCAAAGCAACGAGACATAAGGTAAACAGAGGATCCGAGCAGTGCAGAAAATTTAAAAACAGCGAAAACTATTATTACGTTGAAAGCACAGAGTCATGTGCGCTATATTGCAGTGAAGATGGCATTTTTACCACTAAAGACAAAAACATGATGGACAAATGGATGGCGGCTTGGTCAATTTTGTGTTTTGTTTCAACAACTTTAACACTGGCCACGTTTTTGATCGACACAACTCGCTATAAATATCCTGAAAGAAGCATAATTCTCATAGCACTGTGTTACAATTTCTATTCCCTTGCTTACATCGTGCGACTTGCAGCAGGCCGTGAAGCGATTTCTTGCGACAAAGATGTTAGTGGAGTCGAGCATCTTGTACAAGATGGTCTTCGAAACACTGGTTGTGCAATTGTGTTTCTTGTACAGTATTTTTTCGGCATGGCGGCCATAATTTGGTGGGTAATTCTGGCGTTAACATGGTTTCTTGCTGCGGGAATGAAGTGGGGTTACGAAGCTATTGGATCATACGCGAACCTCTTTCACGTAATTTCATGGACTCTACCGTGTATAAAAACGATATTTATCCTAATAACGAGAAAAGTCGACGGCGACGAACTAACTGGACTTTGTTTTGTTGGAAATCAAGATTTAATGGCTTTGACGACGTTTGTTCTCGGTCCGGAGTTTACATATCTTATTATTGGTACATTGTTTCTCATAGCGGGATTTGTTGCAATGTTTAAGGTTCGTAAAAGTATTGAGCGAGCCGGCAGTACAAAAACAGACAAATTAGAGAGACTAATGGTACGCATTGGAGTTTTCTCCGTTTTGTCGACCGTGCCAACTACAGCAGTCATCGCGTGCTATTTTTACGAATACGCGAACAAAGAATACTGGTATTATGGTAGAAGAGAAACGGGAATTGCGGAACCAAATATCAGCATTTTCATGTTAAAAACTTTCATGTCTCAGTTTGTCGGAATTATTTCGGGCATGTGGGTATGGTCGTCAAAAACTGTACAATCATGGAAACTTTTTTACCGGAAACGTACAGGAAGGCAAGACCGCGGAAAATTGTTTCATGCCATAAAAAGTGGAAAGGCTGAAACGCTTGTGTAAAATGTAATGGTTTTGTTCTTGTTTTATGACTAAGGATGCCATCTGATTTAAACTTGAAGGTAACAATATGGCTGAAATGAGATTATAGTCTTCATTAAGTATAAAACGTACGAAACGAGATAGTGAAAACTTAATGAGGAAGAGAGAAAATTACCAGTTAGCTTGAGTCTATTTTGTTTATACAATGTAGCGTTTCGCCAATTATCACCTAATATGCCACCTTCGGCGGCGTGGTTTGACGTATAAAAGAAAATATAGTTTATGTTTATGCGTCGAAGATAGTAAAAATTCCTATATCACGGGTCAATATAAGGCCACAGGATATTTGAAATAAAAACAATATCACCCTGTTTAAAAACTGTAAAGTTGTACATTTCAGAGTTAAAGTTTTATAATTTTTCCATTTTCGGTTTCGCAACAGAAAGCTAACAAAGATTTCTAAGGATTTTGATTTTTGTAAAGTTAAAACCCTGTATGTATTGTACAGCTTCATTCAAGTATTTTCATTGTTTCTATTTGAAACAAAACTACTCGCTCTGTATAAAAATGCCATCAAGATTTTCTTTGTGAAATGCTTAATTGAACTTATTCTAATGTAAATAAAGTGTTAAAATATGCGCCTTTCACCTATATATGGTAGCTTTTGTCACATATATTGACTTTTGAATCACTTCCTCTATGGTATGAATAGAGTATAATGATTTTACATTGAAACTGTTTACCCTTCTTAATAATTTCCCTTTTTAAAAAAAAACGAAATTCATAATTACTCCGTATGATATTGAAAACTCTGAATTATTCATCAGTGTGTTATTTATTTGTAGTAGAAACCAAGGTTGAATTTTAACTTTCGGCCTTAAACTAATGTTTGTTTTGTTTTCAACTGTTTATATTCTCTTTTACTGGTTGATTAACTCTTTTAGATTTTTGTAGAATCTTAAATCAATAATTTTCTTAAAAGATAAAAACATTTCTATATTACACTCTTTTTTTATAAGGTTCGTCAAATTTTTCAACTGAGGCTGAACGTTCTTAAATATTTTCGGTATATCAGCCTCAAATGTTCTTTTAAATGTTCTTAAAAAATGTCAGAATAGTTTTGTTCAGTGACTGATTTTGAGTAATTGTCATAGTTTGTGTTATTTGTAAGATAATGTAACTGTACTGTCTTTCTTGCCACTTTGTCTCAAGAACTATACCTGAGAACTGCAATTTGGTAAATGAAAAACCTGTGATGTAAAATTGTTACTGCAAACTCAAGTCAAGAAGCCCAAGCAAATTTTTCAATAACGCTGAAGTCACTATTTAAAATTAATATTTCAACATATATAAATGTTCTTCACCTATTCTCAACCTCAGCATGTTCTTAATATGTTTTTCAGAGTATACTTGAAAAGACAAAGAAAATTAAAAGTCATTTAATAAACTTTCATTAACAGATCCAAAAGCTAGGTCAACATTAATTTATATAAAATTGATTTTAGCTGAATATATAAAAGATTAATTAACTTGGTTTTTTCCCCAACATTTCATAAAACTGTTTAAATACATTCTAGCAATCAATTTCTAATAAATATTTGAGAATTTACCAATTTTTATGAGCTTTTGTTTAAGGTAAATCTTAATCTTCAATTATTCAAAACTTTGCAGTTTATTATCAGCATCTCAAATCTCTTTACAAATGTTATACAGAATGAAACATTTATTAATGAGAATTAAGGATTTGGCCTTGTAAATATTTTGTGCAAGATGAAATGTGAAATTCTCTGAAACTGCATATACAATAAGTGGAATTTAAGTTGAGCAAGATAAGCATGAATGCTTTATAACTTAATCTTTATCCTATTACATAAAGACAATTAATTATGCCTAAATTTTGTTGAATTTTAATTCAAAACCAGGACATTGTGAATAACTTACATAGTACACACTTAATGACAACTCTCCAAAGGGGCTTTTCAGTGTACTGTTAAAAACCTCCCTCTTCCCAATTAACTGGTAGGAGGTAAACCATGGCCAGTAGGCTATGTACAAAGTGCAGTAGATTTGTCCCAGGGATCACCGAGGACAAATTTATTCAGTGGTCTGAGTTTGGGAATCGAACCCAGATCTTCCGCATTCAAAGCCCGAACTCTGATCATTGTGCCATGCTGCTTCCATACTGGTTACTTCTAATACTTAAAGTGAGTACTATTTTGTTTTAGTAAAAATCTACTAGTATACTAATGCAAATGCCATAATCTGATTGGCTGAGCTATTCGTATACTATCAGCCATTAGAGTGCAGTGGGTAAAGGTTTTCTTCAAAAATGGCGACGTCTTCGCACTTTTGCGAAGTTTCACATGAAGCTTTGTAACTTTTTCACCAACACATGACTCATTTGGTATGATTTTTACTAAAACAATTAAGATGATTCACCCCACAGAAATCTCGAGCTCATAATTTAATTATTAAATAGTGACAATACTGTTCTTGAGCCTTTGATAACATGTACCGAAATACTGGTGATGTACTTGGATCAACTATTGAAAGATGTGGTATGGCTTTGAACTACTGACTGTGTAATTATGTATCACATGTGCATTGCTACTGACATCCAATAAAAATGCTGTGTTTTGAATAGATGGCTACTTTCGTAAAATATTGTGTTGGAAAATGGGAACACCAAAATGTGTAGTTTTAGAAAATCTGGAGAGTATGGGGTTTTGCAAAAAAAAAGTCATTGGTAACTATCATTACAAGATGTGTTTTAATAATGGATGTCACCTTTGAAGGATCACCAAAAGTTGTGTAATATACTAGTATACTGTACAGTAATAACTTGATTGAGGTGTCCAGTACGTTCTTGCTGTCCAAAGGCATACCAATTTGATAACACCATCACTTTACCACACTTATCAGATGATCGTTCAAGTGACAGATACATGTACATAGACAGACATTTTTCTAAGCACCTTCAACATCCTTATCTGAGAAAATGTTAGAGCAAAAACAGCACCCACTCAGATGTCCTGATAGACATCCAAGCACCAACCTGACTAACAAGATTTTTTTAGACCTGCTAATAGCTGTAAGTTATTGAGTAGCATGCTGTGTTTGAAAAGTATGCGTCTAGGTGCGGGACACTCAAAAATGCCATGTCCAGCATTTTTACCTCTAAAAAGGCAAGGGAAATGATGTATAAACTAGTTCATATATAACAGATGCAGGGTTCAAAATAGCGATCTGAAATTTTGTTTTATTTTGTAAGCTCTTTTGTTTGGTTCAAAATTTTTGCCGGCTGTTTTCGTAGCCAGGTAAAATATCCTGTTTGCAAAACAGGTATAAACATAAGTAACCTACAAGACAACTGTGTTTTGGAAGCGAAAATCGCCGACAAGATCCAAAATCAGCCGGCCATTGCCGGCAGCCGGCGGCTATTTTGAACCCTGAAATATTATATTGTACATTGATTATCATCTAGATTAGCTGCAAGGTTCACACAAATTCAACAGGTTTGAAGTTTAAGGCTTAACTGTAAACAACTGCACAGCCTACACTACTATGTATTGAACACTTCTTTGACGATGTGCTTTTGAAAAGTGCCGAAAATGAGATGAAATAGAAATAGTGGGTGGCAACACCTAAATTGTTCTTCAGTTGGTACAGAACTTAATGGAGCCGAAACCAATTCTAGAATTGCACACAACTTTGGCATCCTACTGATAAACAGTAACTGTTTTGCTATGTTTTTCAGCAGCATTATAATTATATCTGTTCAGATATCTATATACCAAAAAAACTTCAGCTTTCTCCTTCCTTTTGTAAACATACCTAATCAAGGAAAAGACATCAAAACTTAAATAGACCCAAAATGGGATTCACAGTCAGTCCAAAACATTCAACTGATTGTCCGAAATAGGCGGCGGAATAAAGCAATGTAGCCGGCGGTCCATTGCCGGTAGCCGCTTATTATTGAAACAGCTGGATTAGCTTTCTACAGAGTGACAATGCCGGCTAACCTATTGTATAATATACGTGCAATATTCATATCTTTCAAATGGTCTACATAGCAGAAAATTTACAAAACATTTCATAAAAAATATGACTTTTTTATTGCAAACATGTTTCGGCAGTGCTACTGCCATCGTCAGTGCAACTAACTAAGAAGAATATGATTGAAGAAAAAAAAATTTCAAATTATAATTCAGAAAAAACAAAAGAAAACTAACAATAGAACTATATCTTTCAATAAATGCATCTATAAACTTTCTAGTTGCCACCAATCGGCAATTACGCAAAGTCTTGAAAGGCCATCTGATCTTACAGTTCGCCGGGAGTACTGAACCCACATGTGGTATATGGGGACAAATTGCTGCCCTATAGGGTATGCTTTTCTAGCTCATAGGGTATCATAATTGTTTTAAGGCTGCATAGGGTATTTAATTTGGTGTTGATAAGGGATCAAATTGTTTGGGAGAGGGCATGAAAACGACCAGCACAGATGTGTCCGCCTCGGGGAAACAAAACTCACTGCTTCCCTTGGGGCCAGTCATTAAGCCCTTATTAAAACATGTTTTCCTTGGGGTAGGGTATGGTTTTTGACTTAAAGGTGGGGGGGGGGGTAAGGTAGTAATGTTAAACATTCCTATAGCTGGTGATACGGTCAGGGCTTTCAGCTTAAGGAGGCACACCACAGCCCAAAAAGCTAATGGTCTTTGATTTCAATTGTTTTTGAGCCAATTGCATGCAAACGAGCTTTTCTGCAACATAATTTTATACGGAAGTAAAAATGTATACGTATCAATGTCTCAGGAATCTTTCTCGGAACAAGCTAAGCGTGAGCTGAAGCTGAAAAAAGTGATAGTAGAGAGCAACAGACTTCTGGTTGTCACGGAGGCCACCGCAACTAAACTGTCATTATAAAATAACAAAGATAATACGCGCACTCTGATAGGCCGGGAGGGGTGTTTGCATGAGAGTATGTAAACATGGTTGAGGAAGTCATTTTATAAAAGTAATAGAAAACTTTTTTCCTGTGTTTGTATAGCCTGATATAAACACTCGAGGGGTTGGGAGAATTCTCGACAAATATGCAAACTCTCGACTTCGTCTAGGGTTTGCATAATTAGAGACCTTTAGATCCGAGGACCAGGACGAGAACTAGGACAAGATTTCAAGCGCGCGCGCACTTTTTGAGGAAACTCGTCCTCGAGAGGACGACTTTCGCATAAAATCCCGTCCTCTCCACAACGAGTTTGCTTTAAAATGTGCGTGCGCGCTTGAAATCTTGTCCTCGTTCTCGTCCTCGTGGCTCCCAACCCCTCTCGTGTTTATATCAGGCTATGCAAACACGGAAAAAGTTTTCTATTGCGGAAATAGATGTCGCGTACCTGAACGCGTTATGTGCTAGTGGTGATCTTGAGGCCTACAGGCTGCTTTTTGCCTCCGCGTTGGTCTTTCAGAATTGCGAAGTTTTTTCATCAAACTCAGTTGCATATTCAAGCACCAAAGAAATTGACAATAATTGTTTTTATAAAGTATATTATGAACTTACAATTACTTTAACATTGACTTTTGCTCCAGGTTCTTGCTGTACGTGCAACCAGTTTTATTATTATTTTCTTCATGACTTGAGCTTTCAAAGTTTGTTTTCGCGCCTTTTTACACTGCGTTCTGTGGTGGTAGCGCGCGCGCTGCTAAACGTAAAAAATGGCGTGATTGATCCAGTCTACTTTCCGAGAATTGACCTCCGTCGTAATGAAATATTCCGGTGCTTTTAAGATCTCTATATCTAATGTTTTCAGGCGACTGCGAGAGAGGACAAACTTCACTGTGATCAATCAATCACTTTAAGTGAATGTATAGAGATCTTCTAAAATTTAAACGATTACTTTTGCCTTTCAATTTTTTGTTTTGATTTATCGGGATTTCTCACTTCAAGCCGAGTCACAGAAGATGAAACAAAATAAAAAACAAATAGAGCCGTTTAAGTAGCCAAAAAATTAAGAAAAATTAGCTTAATTAGACAAAATTTACTGGTTCTTATAAAAAAAAAGCTTGTAACGCAAGGGGTACCAATTGGGTTAGAAAATTAGGACGAATAGGGATGTTTGTTGGGAAATGTGAAAGATAAACCTAAACAATATCAAGGCGAATTTTTGACCCTAAAGAACACCTCATAGAAAGTAAATGACTCCTATTTAGAATAATTAGAGAATTTCAATGCTTCTCTCAAAACACCTAAATATACCAATTTGCTAATTTTGTTTTGTTTTGTTGTTGTTTTTATTACATATAGGAACCCAGTGAGGAGGAGTAAAGATAATACAAGATAACAGGACTCGAGGTCTATTCTCTAGCCAAAATTCAAAACTAAGTTCCTTGCGCTAAAGTATGGTGGTTTTCAACATTGAACTAGTATAAACTGCTCTCAGCAGTTTCTGACACTCGAAAAGGAAGTTTCTCACATTACTCAGAGCGTATAGCTATTTAGGAATATTTTAAGAGTAATGCTGAAGGTCAGATTTTGCTAAAAACATACTTTTGCACGTTTAAAAAAGAATAACTATTGATTACATATATTGCATTTACACTCGCAAAGCCATATACAGACAACAGACGGAAATTCCATGTCACCTATAATCCCGAAATTAAGAATAAGAACAGTATTCGAAAAGATATTTTCAGCCTTTTGAAACTCGGCCAAAAAATTGGAATATACAGCTCTTCGATCGGTCCGACGAACAATATTCTTACACAGCAAACAGTGTAGCGCTGTAACAGTGTAAAAGTGCTTTATGTGCAGTTTTGTGCTCTCTTAATCATTAATGTTCTCAAGCTTACAATTTTGTTTAAATTTTGTATGATTCATTTAGTTATAAGAAGGCGTCTTGAAAATGGTAGAATCCGTGAGAAGGGAGGTATAAACAGCAAATAATAAAACAAGATATTTAATACTTATTACTATTACTCAGTGGAATAGTTTACCTCAGCCTTTTTATGATATTGATGACCAGAACTGTCGCAAAAAATGATAGATTTAGCTCACCTTATAATTCGCGCTGGAACTTTAGAACCTAACGGCCTTAATATCATTTTTTGCGACAGTTCTTTTTTTTTGCACTATTTTTATTAGTTTTCTCCGTCATATTTCTATGTATGTTCTGTTTTGACTTTTTTATTTTAGTTATGTTAATATAATTTTTCTATTTCCTTTTCTCGTGGACCGGATATTTTCTTAACTTTATATTTTATAGATTTTGACCTCTTGTCATTTCGTCAGATCACTTACGTTTTATAGCACGCGCATCATATTTCATGACCATTAAAATCGTTGTAAACCAATTTGAATTTATTCCTTACCTAAAGAAGGGTAGCTTGGCTAGCCGAAATATAGTATTGATTTTTTCTTTACAAACCGAAATGTCGTGTTGACTTATTTATTTGTCTCTTTAGTAATTAATCTTCATGAATGAAAGATAGGCTGTATTGGCAGTATTGGTAAATAATAATAAATAACTTTTGGAAACTAAATACTATATATATAGATTACAAGAAGGCAAATACCATCTGTTTACTTATTCCCACAAAGATACACATTTTGCTGATTATTTCTCAGCTGATTTCAAACAAGTAACAAAAGCATTATAATTTAAGAATTACGTAGAAAAGTATAAAAGGAAGTTTATTTTACTATAGTAACAGTTCGGCCTTCGCGAATCGGCCGCAAGTGACCCATGTTTGACGTCACCGGATATCTTGAATACTGTAACGGAAACGTTTGGAATATAAATAATTGCTGCAATTAAAAATATATTGATGATCTATGCCGCCGAAGAAGGGATTAGTTTTTAAAAAACATTTAAGTTTGGTTTCAAGACCGGACAGTAGAAATGATGTGGAACGACGAAATTAATATAAATAACAAAAGATACACGCTTTTTCGCTAAATTGAACCTCACTGTTCTTAAGTTTTTCTTGCAAAAAAGGCCTGTAACCCTTGAATGTACCGTAAATATAAATATATAGTCGCAGTGAATATTAGCACCCATGCACTGTTGAACGCAAGGGCTTACGATGGATTAGCTACCACAAGCACACCTTATAATAAAGATGAAGTAGAGCGAGCGAGCTTAACCGCGAACAGGCTCGAAGTGCCTTCGCTGCCAACGTTAATTTAATACAAGATTCAGTAAAGTTTCAACTAGAAACATTTTCAACTTTTTCAGACTCAGCCTGAACTTGTTCTTTAACTTTGGCTTAATTTACGACCAATCTGTGCCTTAATCTTTTTATAAAGTTGAACCAGGAGCACATAAGTAGGAGCTTACCACTTCTATGTTGTAGTGTCACGGCGAGTTTACGAACCGAATTATTTTCAGTTTAGTTCTCGCGAATTCAAACCAATCACATGTGTCCATAATTAATCTCAAATGTCACTGTTAATTTGTATGAATTGTCTGATTCCTCTGTCTGGGACCTGAACGTCTATTGAAATTTCCCTCGAATGGTGTACTGTTCTAAAAATAAATCAGTTCGTGAAAACGCCGTGACACAGAACAATTATGGGAGTTGCTTGCTCCTACTTATGGGCTCCGGGTTGTACTTATAAAAAACAGGTGTTTAAGAAAACCGGAGTATGATATCAATTATTAGTATCACCGAACTAGTGGACTAATGCAAATCGGCTACCATACTAGAGTACTATTTGTAATAGTCATCGAGTAGCGAAATTCGCACGCTTTCTTTCGTTTTATTCCCAAATGAATCTTTCTTCAAATTGCATTTGCTAACTTTATTATTGTTGTTTTTTCTGTCCGACTAGTTGGGTGATACTAAAACAATTAGACCCTTTGCCCTCAAAGGCCACGGGTTCAATAGCCCATTCGGTTTTGCCTCATGCCATGGGCTATCCCATCCATAGCTCTTTCGGGCTAATTGTTAATATATAATTGTTAAATAGCATGTATAGTGTAAAAGAAAATTAATCAAAACCAAAAGCAAATGAAACTCCGCAAGATGTAAAAAAATGCTTTAAAAAGTCACTGTGTAAATTTCAATTAAATTTCAAAGATAGAAATTCTTAAAGCTATTGAGTACTATGTATTCTATTGCAAAAATGTAAATCAGCTCAAAACATAAACCTGGGTTTCATGTAGTTCTCATTAAAAAGTGTAATCAATAATTAAACTTAAAGAGAATTGTGTAATTTTTCTTTTTTTTTAAAAGCATAAAAAACAAATTTTTCGCTATGATAAAAAGGCTTGGTTTGGTTTGGATAAATAATTTAGATTGTCGTGCCCAGTGCCTCTCGAGCTCCAAAATAAACATGGCGGAAGAAGTTAGAATTCCAGGAACTTAGATAAGATCTGGGCCTATTTGAGGGACTGTTGCTCGAAAGTAAAAGTCAAAATATGGGGGTGCTTTCTAAGTTTTATCCCCCAATATACACAACGGAATCATGTGCTGAACTTGCTCACACGTGGGATCCTAGTTGTGGATCTGCTAGTTTTGGAATCTTCAAGACTGCTCTTGTGGAATCGATAAAACTTTATACGCCTTTGTTTTTGGTAAGTCAGAATCATATCGTTAAGATTCTAAACGATAGAAGCAATGCTAAAGGCAATAAAAGGCAAATGGTCTACTAGTATTAATTTCTCTTGATTTAGAGTTTGATCCCTAAACACGCGCGCGGTTGCCACGTGTTTAAATATGTCCCCAGTTGTTATGCAAGATGCTTGTCAGTGATACTACACAGTATTGAGTACTCTTGGACTTACTTATAGATAAAGTATCAACATCTCATGAATATGATGTAAGATAATGTTGGGATAATTTTCGTACTGGAGTGTACCTATTTATGCATGCAGTTTCATTGCTAATAATATACATGAAAAAATTACTTTATTCTGATTGGTTAAGTGTAGTGCAATTACTTTGTAATTCTGTGCAGTAATTTGTAGTTTCGTGCAATTACAATCTCAAAAATTTAAATCTGATTGGATAATAAACAATACAAAGATAAATAAGCCAATCAAAAAGCAGAGGTTTCTATGACAATGATGGAGAGATTTTCACAGAAAAATCTCAAAAACAAACAAATTGGCATTTTCAGTGGATTTGGTGATTGAAATGAAACAATTATTAGTATTAAAAAAGCACAAAAAATGAAAATACCTGCATAAGTAAGGCCATTTAGTCATGATTGTGTGAAATGCTTTGGTTAAAAAATGAAGACTGATGTAAAAATGTTTCATTAACTACCAGTTCAGCTTCGTGTCTTCCGACATTTCATCTGCAAGTGAGCTGCACAAGAGAAAACTTTTTGAATGATTTCTTTTGACAAAACTTGGAACTTGTTTGGCTTTTCATTTCGATGTGAAATGCTTTGTTTAAAACAATAAAGATGGACATAAAAATGTTTCACAACTGCCAGTTCAACTTGGTGTCTTCCAACAGTTCTCCTGCCATTGAGCTCCGTAACAGAATAGTTTTTGGATCTTGTTTGTATTTTTGTGGCAGGAATATTTCCACCAGATGAAAGACAAAGAAAAATTTACAATGAAGTTTCAGCGATTTTCATTGTCAACTGCAGTTTACAGAAAAGATTTTGTAATTTGAAGCAGTCATACGACTTTTGTAAGCCAATTGAAAACAAATGGACTCGCATAAATTTTTTCATGTATATGATTAACAAGTATTTGAACTTTTTACTCATGTTCAATATGAAATATATTTGCACTTGTGTGTTTTAAAAAGCTCAAATTTTGTTTCTTTCTAAAGCACACTCATGCAAATTATTTCCCTATTAAACTTTTTAAGGTTCGTTACATAGATCAGATCAGATCAATCCAGTTTTGATCCGGTTTTATCCCCGTAAACAAGCTAAATCCTTTCGAGCCCAGTGGCCCATGGGGCCGGCGCTCATCTCCGGTTTCTGTAGTGTTAAGCGGATGAGAGTCTTTGACTCCCCCTGGACG
>JAOBRB020113858.1:0-12696 GCA_027575285.2 Zoanthus pulchellus
TACACTTTCGGCTTGTGTCCCTTACCGAGTTCCAAAATTGCTTACTTCTGGTCTTTCCGTCAGGTGAAACCCATGTCGCCTTGTGAATATTCTTATGCAGAAATAATGTCTCTTTGTAACCAATTCATTCATGTCACACATTTGGCAAAGTCTTTCCCATTATTTTGCCCTCCTAAACCGTGCTTGCCCATAACACTAATAAATTTCATTTTGATTTACAACCTTCGCATTCATATCTCCGATGACAATCAACATGTCATATGTATTTCTCTTATCTAATACATCCTGCAACCTTGTGTAGAAATCATCCTTAACCTCTTCATCTGTGTCTTCGGTTGGTGCGTAGATATGTATAACGGTCAGTTTGATGTATTTTGAGTAGTATCTAGCTTAGATAATCCTTTGGGTGCACCAATGACTTTATCAGCTCGGGTGCGTCCTTCCGGCTTTGGCTCCCACACGTCATCAAGCATCTGTTGCTAGGTGCAGCCATGGTATTATTCCCTTCATCCAATGAAATTATTGAGTTTCTGGTTTCTGTAATAAGTTTGTTTTTCTGGGAAAGGGTTATCAGCCCCAAGCCCAACCTGGAGGACCAGGGATCGCACTTTGTCTGGCCCCTATCCTTTGACCTGTCCATCATGGGTGACCCTACCAGGAGTCACAGACTACAACCGGCATAGCTCTGGGCATCATTTGGACACGCAAACCGCCTCACCACGATAAGATGGTGATCCATTGAGACAGGTCTTAGCTTTTACCCTCGCCATTTGTAGCGCTAGTAGTGTAAGTTGTTTACGTTAAGATGATCAAATAAGAACCTAAAACTTCTCGATCAAACCAACACTTGTTAGAAGTTATACTTTCTGAACTTTTTTCCATGCTAATATAAGGGGCTTCAATTTTCATGAAAGTAAACCGTTTACTAAGGTGTATTATCTCACGCAGTTGGATTGAATATGGGTATCGCTGTATTTTCCAGCATTGATGGTG
The DNA here is from genome assembly GCA_027575285.2 of Zoanthus pulchellus. Lineage (NCBI taxonomy): Eukaryota > Metazoa > Cnidaria > Anthozoa > Zoantharia > Zoanthidae > Zoanthus > Zoanthus pulchellus. The sequence goes on from JAOBRB020113858.1 coordinate 994, forward strand.
TAATTGTGTGTAAAGAGTTTGAGAAAACACTCAAAGACGCCTGGAAAGCTGAGGAGATAGAAGCCAAGCGGCGAGCGGAAGAGGTATGAAAACAGTTAAGCATCATTTCATGCATATTGAGTGTGAATATTACACCGCAGCTGATCTGCGAGGTTGCCATGGTGAAAATTTCGAATTTAAATCATCAAGTTTGCTATTTTCACAAAATCTAAAATATTGGAGTAATGAAATTTTAGTTTCGTAAATTTTTTATCCTAGAAGTTTATTATAAAAATAATGATTTTAATGCCATACATATTTCTTGCCTTACCGATTGTGCACATGTAAATGTTAAAACATGATTCATAGGTTCAATAAAAAAGAGATGGAAATGGGTGCTGACATAAGCTATGATACTATTTGCTTTTATATTCGTTGAGATTGTACCACAGGTTTCGGACTATCCCAGAAAGAACCTTGGAATTTTCTCAGTAGAGGCTTCAAAATTTCATTTTTGTCCTGTTTTCGTATTTGTGAAATATTGTGCCTTAGTGCCCTGTTGTATCTTTTATGAACTGAAATCAATTCTAAATAATGAGACGAAGACAGAGCTCAAAATTAAAGAAGGTTTTCTGGTTGCATTTTAAAAAAATGGAAAGTGGTCATAAGGCAGCAACTTCTGGAGCATAATTTTGTTTTATTACCTGTTGGCGATGAAGATTGGTCACAAATTTATGACTGCTGATGAAGTTTTAGTTGCAAATGCGACCGTGTCGAGCCTTGCAACACTCATGGGGTTGTAGGTTGAGTTGTCACCATTCACACAATGAATCTATTTTAAGCCTGGACATGAGCTAGAAAGACATTAATTAATAAAAATTCTGCGTACTTGTAAAAATTGTCCAGCATGAAGTTATCTATAAATGGTGTTATAGCATGGTTAAGATAAATAAAATGTTGGTAGCATTCCTAAAGTAAACCGTCCGAAAGGGATCATGGAAGCGGTTTGTAGTCAAATACTTTCCTTTGTAGGCACTCAAATTAATTCTAGTATTTGCTTCCATAGAAACGTCAAAAACGTATCCTTGGTAACTGGCGCCATTTGGTTCTCAGTCTCCGCATCCGGGAGCGACTCAAAAGGAAATACAGCACAGAGGTATAATTTATGCCCGATATATGAGTTAACTATTCTCGGTTAATACCAAAGTTAAACTTAGTTGAAAATGAGTTTATGCGGCGATGCAAATTATGTTTTGAATTAATTTGGCTGTTAGGTGAGCAATGGTGGCAGAGAAACCTAAAAAATTCCCTCAACAGAAGTTCAGCCCAGGAGTTATACGATCCAGTCTTATTAATTGGGCTATTTCTTAGTGACAATCGAGGAGGAGATCTCAATTATCATTCGACACTTCAGGACTGCCACGATTCAGGATCCACTAAAAATGAATTTCCTTGTCTGTTGTGGCTTCACAGATGCCTTCCTACACTTTACGTGTTTTACTTTAAGTAATCAGTTAAAGAACTTCTGTCTTTGCTTCTAATGTAAATCCATGCTTTATTCAAAGAGATAAATCGTTTAAGGCGTAAACAAAGTTATTCTTGTTTTGTATTTTTTATCATAACCAAAAATTCGAGTCCGAATTGGTAGCAAAAGTGAGAAATTGTTTCGATTTTAAAAGTCCTCGGCATAGATTAAAAAACCGATTCAGGTTCCCCCATGACATGAATAACAGCCACATCATAATACTTAATGGGATGTGTCTAGCGTGATTATCACCACCAGTAGTGATATATAGCACATGAAAGTAAGTAATAATTAACAGGTGGACTACAAGTCAATGGCCCATGACGCCTTTAGGGTGAACTGACTATTCAATCTCATAGTCCACGAGGCTGAGAGGTCTTATTGTTCTAGAATATACTTACAAATCGGTCAAAGAGAATGTACAAATTAAATTATCAATGAAATCCTCAGATATAATCTTTATGTTTATACAAGGCTTTTTGTTCTTTAAAAGCCTTCATCAGTTGAGTAAACCGATGTCTGTAAAGGATCCCAACGCTGGGAATGATCGCATAGTCATCCTAGAGGTTTACAAATGCTTTGCACGCACTTAACCTTCCCTCGAGTCACGCATACTTAGCACACGCATACTTAGCACGCACTTAACCTTCCCTCGAGTCACGCATACTTAGCACACGCATGCTTTGCACGCACTTAACCTTCCCTCGAGTCACGCAAACTTAGCACACGCAAACTTAGCACACGCATACTTAGCACGCACTTAACCTTCCCTTGGAGTCACGCATACTTAGCACACGCATGCTTAGCACGCACTTAACCTTCCCTCGAGTCACGCACACTTAGCACACGCATACTTAGCACGCACTTAACCTTCCCTCGAGTCACGCATACTTAGCACGCACTTAACCTTCCCTCGAGTCACGCATACTTAGCACACGCATGCTTTGCACGCACAGCGTTTTCAGTTTAAAAAAGTTTTTAAATCATGCGTAACATCAAGCGGCTTTTAACTTTAAAGGTTCAATAGCTAACCGAAACGTCTTGTATAAACATGAAAAGCCAGAGATAAGAAGCAAATAGACCTCTAGTACAGTAGCCAATCAGAATGCAGGATGCATGTTAAATCGTTAGTAGGGTTATACAAATTTCATTTTATTACTTAAAATGGTTATAAGACTACAGAACCGTAGCCTGCGTAATGGTTATGGGATGTGACTGGGATGACAACAACTAGTATAGACAGCCCATACCTGCTAGTACTAATTACCTGTAGTCACTAAAATGAACACTAAGATCACCGAACAGTAATAATGTAATGTTTGTGGGATATGACTGGAATGATAATCACCAGTATAGATAGCACATACGTGCTAGTACTAATTACCTGTAGTCACTAAAATGAACACTAAGATCACCGAACAGTAATAATGTAATGTTTGTGGGATATGACTGGAATGATAATCACCAGTATAGATAGCACATACGTGCTAGTACTAATTACCTGTAGTCACTAAAATGGAAAGTAGGATTTCAGAATTGCAAGATTATTATCACCTAGCAACTGTACAGAGAGCGAAGATATTTCCTGTTTTCGACAAACACCGCCAAGTGCTTCACGCATACTTAACACACGCATGCTTAGCACGCACTTAACCTTCCCTCGAGTCACGCATACTTAGCACGCACTTAACCTTCCCTCGAGTCACGCATACTTAGCACGCACTTAACCTTCCCTCGAGGTTTCATTTTATTTTGCAAAGCTGAGGGACCTTTATTGTGCATTGGTTTTACCTTGAAACATTCAGAATGAAATTTAACTTGCTTACTACTTTAGGAACAAAAACCGAAGCTTGGAAAAGTTGCAGATGAGGAGCTTGGTTCCGAGATGGCTGTATCATGGCCACTGAACGTCCAAGGTATGTTTCAACAAAGTTCTGGAATTGGTTTAACGATTGTTAGGTTTACATTGCTTTAGTGTTTTGTGCCATACCACCATATAGGTCCAGCAAGTGCCCCCGTCCTTAGTCCTGCAGGTAGCCTTTTCCCTTGCACTTCATCCTGAAGCACTACAGGGACAAGATCGAGAATACGGGTTCAGGAATACCCTAATAGTTTTTGACCAGAATGAAAGTCTGAAGACCATGTCTAAAAGCTTGGAAAATGAGTATCAGTTAGCCCGAGACACTAGTTATGAAAAACGAGTGACTAAAATCACCTTTATGAAAATTACAAAAAGGAGCATTGCTTTTTAAAATAGATCTTTTTGTGTGATTTCCAATATTGACAAAGTATTAGGCACAGAAAGTGGATCGGTAATTACGTTTCCATTCCACTCTTTTAAGTTAATTCTTGGGTTCAATTTACTATCATTAAAATATATAACGGCTTTAATACCAGTTCAGAGCTTCTTTATATTGTTTTGGTTCTGAAAAAAATAGTTTGATTACTATTGCTTTTTACTGTATTTTGTATCCTGTACAATTCTTTTTCGGAATTGTTTATATAGCTGCTTAATTTGAGTGTTACCTGATTTAAAGAGTTTATTTCTAAATTTAATCTTGTTTTGAATGGCTTTGTAAATAATTTAAGCTTATGCTTTGATAATTTTCGATGTGGTACATTACATCGAGCAAAATCTTTGACTTTTGTTAAGAATAGAAAGTTGATACAAATTATTCTCTTATTTTTTTTGGGTCAGATGAAGGATGTCTATAAACACAGGAACATAAAATATTTTTGGCCTTGACAATTTTTATCTCGATTCAAATTGCCTCAAACTTATCACAGATACAATTTAAATCTGATCGCTCACTGTGATTTAACGAATCCCTTTCCCCCTCCCCCCATCCCCCACATAAGGAAAATATATATATTTGACAATTTAAGGGAAATGCAGGGTAAGTCACTATTTCTGGGACTTCAAAGTAACTTTGTTCATGTTGTACACGTTCAGTTTTATAGACAATTTCAATGTAAAAGTCTGGTATATCTACAAGCAAATAATTAACAAACTCATTTCAAACTGTTTATTGTAGTTCTCCCATTTTGTTACATTGCACACCGTCAAATATAAAATTGAAGAATTATATGCCTTTAACGTTTTTCAATACCAAACACCTTACTAAAATTTATATCAACTGTAGAGTAACATAATTAACATGACATCAAGGTTAAAATGGGTGTTAAAACATTTGACTGTTAAGTTTCCCAAAACTGGAGTTGCCCCCCCCCCCCACTTTGAATTTGCTTCCGACTCCTCTGTTACTAATATAAAGAGCAACTCCTCCAGCTAAAGATTTTGACGGTTGTGAATAAAGATTATATCCATCAAGTTTGTTATTCGTCTTAAAGCCTTTATCTCTAGTTTCTCTGGTTTCAGAAAGTCCAATAACATGAAAGGTTATTTTGATACAAGAAAGAAGGTTTCAAACTCTACAAAGTGTAAATCAAGGCTCCTTATATTTTGATGGAAAATAGAGAGAGTTTGTGAATCTATCAAAGATTTTACAATATTTAAGTTATCAAGATAAAAGTATGAAGAATTTAGGTAACATATTTTCATCATCAATATTGCTTAGATTAGGAATCATCAATAATTTGAATAAAATTTCTAAGGATGGCAACGTATCCAGTAAAAAGGGAGAGGAGTATGAGTAAAATCGGTTAAACTCAAAATTATTTAGGCTTGTGAAAGAAAAGACAGGAAGTACATTGCTCACAAATCCACGAGGGACTACGAGAGGAGTGGTGGAAGTCATTTAAATTTAAGTGTATACATTTGGCGTGATACTGCAGCTTGCAACTGAAGCAACACAAAATTTTGATTTTCTCTTATAGATTTGTAGCAGGAGCTACAATTAGAACAATATGAAGAAATGGTGTCGAAAGCAGTAATTAAAACAATAACGGCACTACTGCGGATATATAAATTGTCAAGGTTAAGGTCTCTTCAAAACTTGTTTTATTTTTTCCTCCGCTTGGTTCCAGGTTTCGTTGCGATCTTCCGTTATGCCATTTATTATCAGATTATTTCTTCAGCTTTGATTCTCCTAAGTGATCTTGTTCTTCACATTGTCAAGTTCCTTTGAAAGATCATTGAATATGTCTTGTCTTCTTAGCTAGTTCAATACCCTGCTTATTCCTTTGTTCCTTTAAGTAGATAATTTCTTTTTGGCTATATTCAAGTATTAGTATAGTAAGAATTTCGTGGAGGGTTGCTGCTAGCTTTGTGACTTTGCTGTTAAGATTGGTAATAATGCCACTGAAGTGAGATTTCAATTGATCAATTTTTTTACGGATTGCTGAAGCTACGTAGATTTTCAAAGATTCTGTTTGAACATCAATTAGCTCTTTCACAGTATAATATTCAATGTTTTCTTCTGATGAAAATTGTTGTGGTTTGGTCTTTTTAGGCGGCATATTCGCAGTAAAATCTACCGTGAAACACGGAGCTTGTCAGCCATGCTGTTAGCCGGCTGACGGCACATGCGCACATCATGACATCGCGGTCATTGGTTGCTACGCTTGATTTTAAATAACAATTGGTTAAAATGTTTTGATGACCGCCTTAAGTTCGTCTGATAAAGCGTAGTTTCAATCATTAGTGGGAAGTATTACAAACAATGTAACATCACAGTGGTAATGAGTGGAAGTAAATACCACAGGTTGTGTACATTCAAATATTTTTTACGTAGAAGTCGGCTTTGTCGCTTATCTTTTGTTTCTGAAATATTATGCTAATGAATGTGTAACTCTCACTGGACTGGACACTAATCCATCGAATGTTAGCGTATTCAAACGCTGGTACTCATTTACTTACCCCAAACGGATAAGAAAAGCCCAAGAGGCCTAGGCAGAAAGATCACACAAATATTCAAATATAGGTAGGGCCAAAATTGAACTGGGGATCCTGTGTTCGGAAAGCAGAGATCTAACCGATTTTAAAAACCAATCACACACACACCCCAAACCACGCTTGCCCGTCCCTTGGGTCTGTTAGTAACTCCGTTCACCTCATAACTATTGTATGTAACTTCGTTTGATTTCTTTGCAGAGGGCAAGAAAAGCATTGGTGGTGCCGGACATTGCCACGTGTTCCTGGACAGCGGTCACAAAAAGGACCCAATTACAGGAGAGTGGAGCAAAAGCTGCGCATGCGGACTAACGCTTCCCTTTGAGAGCATGTAAACATCTTGGAATAATATTCAAAAGCTATGTCACTGTCAGTTCTTTGAGACCCGAGTTTTCACTTCTTTATTCACGAGAACAAACACACACGCAGATGATGATTCACTAGACAAGTTAAAACTTCAGGTTTTAGCTAAGAAATTCATATTCAAAGCCTAAGAATACATTCTACACCTTCTTGTTGGTCCTCGTGGTTACCACTTCATAATTGTATATCAGAGAACATCCAACAATCAAGTGAAAGGATGGTGAAATGAATGCTTTCCTTTAGAACCCAAAGGTCAGATAATTGAGTTACTCTCGGTGTCAATGGAAGGTCATCGACGGCGGTACTTGATGAGCAGTATTTTATATGTTGCACCTTAGCCATTCTATACCGGAAATTATTGGTCTTCAAGAACTGGTTAATTTCTCACCCGAGTTCAGAGCTGCTTTCACTAAAGTATCGTTACGTATGAAGCATTATTGCTATTTTCCAGAAAAACATGAATCTCTAATAAAAACGTGTTATTGATTTGCTTTTGAACTCCTGGGCCCTGACTGTCACCATTGAGTGAAAGTGCTCAATGTGGATCAGTTGAGTTTCATTGCAGGAATCACCTGCTGCAGGTTTTACCTATAGAAAGGTCATGTAAAGGCCCTTTATTAACAAAACTCATGTACCTTGACCAGACAAAAATTACGAATATAGCACTTTATTTGGGGAGAGTAAATATTTGTCTGAACATTCATAACCAGTTTGTTTTGTTCTTGGTCGACGAAACTTCTCATGCCAAGATAAGCCAGTTACCATGTGACTAATTAATTCGTCACAAGACTAATCGTAATCTCTAGGTTTATACACGTGTTCTTATGAACAACTAGAAAACAGTACAGTCAGATTTAACAGAAAAAATAAGTTGAAATACGACTTATTGAAATAGTTCTATTTTATTAACAATACTGTTTTGTTTATTTTTAATGATGTAAATAAAAGGGAAAACAAAACGTTTAGAATGCAGAGTTTAGATTGTTACCATGTTTTCATTTTATGTTCGTCATTGTTATTCACTTTTAAATTTTCGCTCATAAACTAGTGCATCGTAAAGATTGGCGAACGTATTGTTCCCCAAAAGGCTATAATCTTTCTCTTGACTGTCCTCCATGCCTCGTGCCTTTCAAAATGGCGGATACGATTTCAATGAGCCAGCGAGAACTCCCCAAAGTAACGAGCCAGCAATATATCTCAAGCGTTATGTGTTCCTAACAATGTAACGTTGAAAAAACGACAGAAACCGTCTGCGTTTTATGACCGGTGGCAGCCTTCGTCCGGGTCCCGGTACTCTACTATAATATGAAACTAGCTGACTCTCATCTCTTTTCCTCGTGTAGACTTTTCTAACGGGAAGGGAATGAGAATGCGATGAGAGGTGGTTGTTTTTCTCTGTCTAATTTTTCACTCTTTAATTCTTTTAGAAGAGCAACACAGTTTAAAATTTTTTAATTTATCGTTGCTTGACCTTATAAATGATATCAACAAGAGCTTCTTTGTTTCGTTAGGCCATATAATCGTAACGATTGTTCCACAATGTGTTCGGGCGATCACATGGTAATAATCCGAAAAGATTAGAAACAATGCAGACGATAGCTTGGATCACCAGAAGCTGCATCCGGGCGATTGGGACAATCCAGCATGCAGCGAGAATTCATTACGCATAAAATGGCAGTCATTGAAGTGAAATGAAATGTTTTTTTTTGGGCAGAATAATATGAAAGTTCATACAATAAGTTTTGGAAAAATTTAAGGCATGGACATTAGGATAAATTAGCCTAGAGGAAGCCGAAAAATACAATGGCAGATTTTTCAAGAACAAGAGCCAGAAGCCTTCACTCGTGCCGGCATTTTGACAAGGTTGATGTTGTATATTGTTAATTGTATTAGTCTGCAAACTAGAGTACCTTTCCCTGAGAAAATTTGCAGATATGGTTAAAATCGCACACCATGGTTTAACACGTGCACTCAGGGTGTGCGATTTTATTTTTATGGGTTGACAAAACTTTTAAAAAGTTTCAGAATAAATTTACTGGTTCAATAAACAATGTTAACATTGTTTTTTCATTTTAACTTATTAAATATTTATATGAAATAATTTTATAAGTTTAATTTAAAATATAAAAAGAAAATTTTAAACACAGCTTTAAGGTCTAAGTTTATATGTATTTCTGCTAAAGTTTATTATTGAATGGTGTTATTTAAAGTATCTTTCTGAATGCTTAGTCAAAAACAACATAAAATAAATTCTTACAGAGAAAATACTACATTTGACCTTTCGTGGATGTTTCTAGCAAGATTTTTTACTCGATCTTTAACTTTGCTTCTCAAACTCATTAAAATAATTCATCAAGTTACAAAAGAAATCATAACCGTGACCATGGTTTGGTATGAGATCTTAATTAGCATATACTTTGACGATTTTATTTCTTCTTTTTCTCCTCAGTTTTAGTTTCGATTGAGAAGAATTATCAAACACTCGAGACAGTGTTTCATCACATTTCCAAAAACCTCGATTTTCGTTATAAAATACTCCGCTGCGCGTCGTAATTTCAACACTCTTCTCGGTGTTTGGAAATGTGATGAAACACACTCTCGTTTAACATGCAAGTTTCCCCCACTCAAAGAACCGCTGTTATCAAATTGCTTTGTTTTGGCTTAATAATCAAACTTTGGCAACTCGTTTAGTCTCCTAACAAAGCAAAGTATTAAGTTCTGTAGTAAGAGTATAAGTTTACTAAAGTCTTAAAGAGAAAAGCAGATAAATGTAAGTAGTTTTACTTCCAAAAGTACTCCAGCAGCCATGTCGTACACAAAAGACGCCGAGGTCGTTTTTTTCTAAAAACTTCGAAGAAAAACTATTCAAGCCAAATTTATGAGCTAAAGAATCCTAACTCCTAAGAATAAAATAATTTAATTTTTTTGAGCAATATCCGTGGAGAAATGGCAAAGAAATAAACATTTTGTAACGTTTCGTAAAGGCGACTCTGAGCTGAAGACTTAGCAAAGCGGGGCTCTAGCCGAAATCGATTTCTCTAAAAATATTGAAGAAAAAAAATACAAAGCAAATATATTTTGAAAAGGACCATAAAGGCAAGATAACTAACCATTTTGAGCAACATGCGTTTAGAAATAGTGAAGAAACCAACGATTTTGTAACTTTTTGTAAAGGTGTTTCTCAAAACGGAATCGAATAAATGATATCAGAGCCTAGCCGCTGGCCAAATAGGCATGCGTTTGTAAAAGCTCGACCCCAAGAGAAAAAAAGACACGGATCGAGCCGAATTTATGACTCGTTGCCTACCGGCACGAGTAAAAAGGATTTTGTACGAGCCTCCATTTCAAAATATAAATGGCTTCTCGCAAAAGATTGTTCTCCGACCCATACCTTTTACTTTCACAACAGAGCGCGAGGGACGATCAAAGCGATCCAATGGTTTCTACATAATCGTCCCGAGCGCTCGGTTCGCATGAAAAGACTATAGGGACGATTATATGGAAACCTATGGAAGCTTCTCAACGACATGAATGAAGGTACTCAGTAGACAATAGATGCCAGATTATTTTAGTTCATTTTATATTTTTTCATTTGACAGGCTTTCCCATTTGTTTTACTACCTTCTACCATTCGTTTGTGCTCGAATTTTTAACAAAATAGTTTATAAACATTTTTTGTACCTGCCTGATCCAGATAAAGCTTCATTTCCAAGATCTTTGTCTACTCTTTACTCTTGGCGAAGTTGCTTTAAAATTGTAGAAAAGATGAGGTCAAGTTATATTTTGTTTGAAATTCTTCGTGGTACAATGGCTAAATAGTGGATGATTGAATAGTAGTGGATATTAGACATCTTACGCAACGAGGACAGCAACGTGAAAGACGACGACTCTGAAACATCACTTTTCTGGTTTGCTCTTTGTTTACGTGCGTGGATCATTTGGGTTTTATTAGCTTTTCCCTTTGTCGATACATTAAACGTTTGTATATTGAAGCTAAACAGATACTGAGAAAGTTTTTTGCTGTTACGTCCATGTAGTCTCGACAACTCTACAAAAGGTGTTTTCTCGTGCTCCGCCCGAGGCATTCCAACGTAAAGTTACTGTATTTATAAACTCTTGGTCTTTGGCCATCGTAGTTTAACTAAAATAAACACACAAACAGCGGTGATAATCATTTTTAAAACATGTATTTCAAAGTTAACGTTTCTTATGCTACTCAACATACGCTTTCAAAAGTATTGTAACCGTCATACTTTAGAAAATGTATGTTGAGTAGCATACAAAACGTTAACTTTGAAATGCATGTTTTAAAAATGATTATCACCGCTGTTTGTGTTATTTTTAGTTTTACTGTATTTACTTTTGTTCTTTGCCTTTGCCGTTGGTATCGCAGCGATCATTGCTAAAGGTCCGGCTATGATAAATATCCACTATTTTCACTGACACTGAGGTAGAGTGGGTAAAATAGTAAATAAGTTTGGGCAACGGTTTGATGGATACGTAGTAGTTATGCAATGGTTCCTCATCGGATACCGTGGAATATTCCACGCGTCACTTGTATTTTCCGTATACACACGAGCCTTCAGACGACTGTCTATACGAAGAAAACACAAGTGACAAGTGGCATTTCCACTTTACGCCAAGAAAAATCATTGCATTACTGATTTATCCCATGCCATAAAAAATACAAACCAATTTGTCCAAACTGCATGCAGTGTTGTGCTGACGTTTTTAGCTCTGGTGAACACTGATGAATCTAAATCTGTATGTTTCGAGGGCATGATGGGATAAAAACAAATAAGTGGCAAGCGAGCATCTTGCGTGCATCTAGCATTTCACAACTGGCATCTCGCGTGCATCTAGTATCTCACAACTGCCATCTCGCGTGCATCTAGCATCTCACAACTGCATCTTGCGTGCATCTAGCATTTCACAACTGGCATCTCGCGTGCATCTAGTATCTCACAACTGCCATCTCGCGTGC
>JAOBRB020113962.1:0-13658 GCA_027575285.2 Zoanthus pulchellus
TGAGTGTATACTTTCATGAAGGACAACTTTCGTTGGAGTAAAAGCTCAATAAAAATAATTTTTAATTTACATCGGCTTTTTACGGTGCGCGGTATGTTCTCAGATATACAGAAATCACCTGTTCCATTTTGACCAAGTTGTAGGTAAACTAAGGTTGCTTCTTAAATAGGTTTATACTAAAACAAAACTCTCGTCCTCGTGGACCACAAGTTTGAATAGCTCATCCTACGTTCGGCCTTATGCGCTCTTGACCCGTAGTCCAATTGTCTTGAGGTCTGTTGGTTAATTAGAGAGTTCGAATCTTTATTTTTTAAAAGGAATTCTTTGTATTCTCCGAGATTTCTTTAATTTCCAGCTTCTATAGTTTTTGTTCGCTATTTTGAACCAATCACAATTAACAAAGGTCTAGATTCAGAACAAAACGTATATCTACAATTACAACAAGAAAACATTCATTGTGAAGAATTGCAATCTATATAATTAATTATAAAAGGTCTATTAAACAGTTATCACAAAAATAACTTTATTAAATTTCATGTTACATTATATATTCTTCTTACTACTTGGAGTTAATTCAAAACACTAAAAATATAGTCTTTATTTACTTCATGTCTAAAATTACATTATTCCAAAATTTTAATTGCTATATCTAGCCAGTGTATTTCAGTCTACAATAAAAATTTAATGCAAAAAAATGATAAAAAAGACTGGATTTTGTCTGATCAATGCGATGATCTTATACTAGTGGTTTTAATGCATTAAAAAGGATAATTGCAAAAACGAAAACAGGAATTTTTAAAAAAGTTCGTCTAAAATATTTTTCTCTTGGTTTCGTTAATAGGATATAACGTATAACAAACGTATTTTAAAATCTATAATTACAAGAATAAGCTAATTGAGGTTGATTAGCAAACGTGTGTTTAAACACATTCTATATTGTGTGATCAGTTACCGTTATTTTCACTTACTCTAAAAGAAGCAGCTCTTGATAATATGTAATATATTTTGTCTTACAGATGAATAAATGTAAAATTTTCTCGGTGATCTAATTGAAGATGACAAAGCTCAAATAAACGAAGTGTGGGTTTTGTTTTGACTACGATGAGTGTTCTGGACAATTTTTTTTATTTGATTCATATCAATGAACACATGTGCTAGAAGGCACAAAGCAACAATGATTAATGTTGCCCAGATAGATACTTTCAAGTATTTACTTAGCAATGTTTTGTCTTGATTTCCTCGCTGTCCATTCGTGTAATCCTTTATGAGGCTCAAACCTTTCTTTTCGCAGATTTTGCTTATTTCATCGGCGATGGCTGGTCTTCCAACAAAAGAAATGAAAGTCTTCTTGCCTGCAGTTTTCAGAACCTTTTCAATGTCAAGACGACAGTTAAGGACATTCATTTCAGTTTCTTGTGCAAGGTTTTTCCCTTCCCCAGTGACGTAGCAATTAAAAGTAACAAGCGCCACCTTTTTTTCTTTTATTTCCTGCAGGAGCTGATTTGTCTTTTCCTGGAAGTATTTGCAGAATGCCGCCGAACGCACCGAGTAGTGAATGTCAATTTTAAGCCTCTTGTTCTTTCCATTTTTGTCTGAATTTGTTTTGTATGCAAGAATGCCAAGAACATCAAGGAGATATCCGAAGCCAGATCCACTTGCTAACAAAATAAAGCTAGATGGGCTCGATTTAATAGGACTTTGAAGCAGCTTGTGTAACTGCCAAACAGATGAGCGATATGGACCCCAAACGTTCAACGAGGAGACTTGCTCTCTTGGTCCCAACCAGTTTGTCCAAGGTAGAAACCACTGTTTGTAATCTTCTATTACTGTCATAACGAGGCCAATGTCCCAGCTTGAGTCCGTTCCGTGGTTACTGAAAGAGGTAAAAGGGTGCGCCCTTTGAGGAACCATATTTTGAAACATCCTATGATGAATGTAGAAAACATCACCAACTCCTGGATTCTCTTTACTGTTTAATTTCAAGAAAGCTATCATGTACTCGTTGTTGCCAATTACGTCTTTCTTTATAATCTTTCCTTTGTATTTTCTGTAGATAAAAATGGAGAGTAACCTGTCTATGCACCAGATAATGAGAATGGGGAGGTTTACGACGTGAGCAAGACCGTGAGTGATCTTTCGGATATTGTCTATAGCGTACCAAATCCCTGCCAAAGTATGAATGGCTATGGCGGTGGAGTAACTGCGACTGTTAAGGTATTCCGAACGGCTTAGAGGGAACAAAAAGCAAAAGATGACAATCATGAGGACAAATCTATAGATCTCATCTGCTGTCAGGTGCACCCCCCTGTGATCATTAAATGTCCAGTTTTGCACTGCTGCTGGATCCCAAAACGCAGACCAGTTAAGATGGTCAGGGGACTTGCTGTAGTTAAAGGTGCTTGGTGGGTAATACTTGAGCTGAGTACCATCAATGAGGGGTGGGACAAAGATGACCAGCACATGAACGACCGATGGGATGGCTATGAGAAATACTCCAGTCAATCGGTGTACCTTAAGGTGGATATCACGAATGCCGTTGAACCTAATCCATCTCGGAGCAATCTCGCTGAGCGTGTTAGGAAAGCACCATAACATTGTATAAAACATCATATTCTGCGAAGTGATGATTAGTCGTGCTGTCACGGCCCAGACTACGTTTGTTAGGGTCTCTCCAAAATGTGTTCCCCAAATACGTTCCGGAAGCTTCCCGGATCTGCCAAGTACGACGTCACCATTCCGTACAAAGTGATCAACCACACACAGTATTGTGCTGACAAGGAAAACACTCCATAACAAAACCTCGTATGAAATTGAAAACCTAAGGTCTCTTGAGAGCTTCGCGGGACCATCAGACTCTGTTTTTGCAGGGCTTGGCAGGTCCTCTTCTTCTTTGGAGATTGGCAGCGGTGAAACAGTACCGTTAACATGTTTCAGGGATTTTCGCCAAGAATGTCCTCCATTCTAAATAAAATAAAACAATTGGTTAATCTAAATCGATTACAAAAACGTAAACGCTAGCAAAAAAAACGAAATTTTGTTTCTTTTTAAGTTAGATTTGAGTAAAATAGTAACATTGTGTGTATACCGATAACACAAGTTGCGCGTGGTATATTCCACGGTATTCCACTGGAAAGCAGTCTATATGTACAGTTAACAATACTAGTGAATCGAATAATAAATAGGGGATTTTACGTTTACACGGTGGCGCGAACATATCAAATTTATCTTCGAGTGGTAAAAACATTTCACGAGTGAGTGCAGCAAAAGAGTGAACTTTTTTTCCGCGAAAAGGTGAAGTTCATATGTTCAAGCGTGTAATTTCGTATCTGTTATCCAACTGAACAAATAAACGTACAAATTACACAATGAGAGGTTCTGTGGCGATTACAAATATCGCGCCATATTGTTCATTTCGAGCGATGTTGGTATACTCCAGAAATCTTGTTTTACCTGCGCGTGTTGCGGTATTTTATTTTTATTTTTCTCGAATAATATTACAAATATCCAGCCATACTACATACTGAGCTGTCTGATAAGATACATTTATTTCATAGATGTGAGTGTTTCGAAAATAGAAAAACTAAACAAAAAAACGGGAAAATCAAGGGAATGACGTCAGCGATATCTTCACTAGTGAGGATATGGGAAATAAGTCACTCGTATCCCCGATGTAGCCTTAAATGAAATCTACGAGTGTTGTATTTTACGGTAAAACACTTGTATTTATGTAATAAATACTTTTTCTCTATCTCTACCTTAAGATATTAAGGGTTTTTAATCGAAAGTGAGGTCTGTATGGGAAAATATCAGACCGAGGCCATATCGTTATTTTTTCTTTTTAAATGCCCCCGAAAAAAGGCGTTAAACTTGAACTTCCTGTAGCGTGCGAATATCGATTAGCGTGATGTAATTATTGATTCAAATAGATACAAACAAAGAACATGGATGGCGTGAAACTGACAATGTCAAATTTCGCGCCGTGAAAAAAGAAAACAAAGTCGCAATGTTGATATCAGGTCCCGACCGGTTACCATGGTAATTGGTCTGATGTGGGAAAATCTTAGACTAGAAATCAGCCGATCAGAGGGTGCGTAGAGACTAAGCCTTATAATATAAAAAATTATAAGCCCATTCCCTCACTAGGCATTTTGCACGTTATGGCATTATTTCGTACGGTTGAAAATACTATAGCTATAGTTAATGAAATGATTTATAGTCAGTTTTATTTATCCCATACCATAAATGAGTCATCATCACTAATATTTATAAGAAAGATGAAATAGTTATAAATTCTTGATGTTAAAATAAGAAATAAACAAATGTTTTCAATAAATATGATCACCATCAGGTTATATCATAAATAGTAAGTAAATATCAAATCATTATCTCACTGGGCATATTCCAAGTTATCCCTCTATTTGTATATTTGACAATATTAGTGAGAAAATGTATAACTTTTAAACGTTCGAAAATGATTTAAAAGGTCCCCATGAGTTGTTGAAAAGCTAGTTAACTTTAACCCTAGATTGATCAAAAATTCATAGAGTTGTTTATTTTCTAAAGACTCTAAAAGAGTACTAGTCTTTTGAAATACTTTCAGACGTACGCTTCTGTAAGGAAAGAAACAATGACGAAGTTTAAACAGTTTAACCCTGAGTTTCCAGAAATCGTCGTTTTAATTGCTAGAGTGACCCTGGACTTTTCAGAGTATTCTTCAATTGCGACTATACGCTGCGATAACTTTTATATACACTATATGAATCAGTAAACCTTTTAAACTTTGTTAGTAAATTACTTCTAGATTACATACTGTTAGCCGGAGTAATCCAAAACACTAAAAAATCAAGTGTTATATTTTTTGATTAAAAAAACTACACTCTTTTTTTTTATAAGAACATGAGGCTGAAAATCGCCAAAAATCTAACAACATCTTAAAAACATGCCGAGGCTGAGAAAAGGTGAAGAACATTTATAATTTATGATGAAATGATTTATAGAAAATTTCCTTGGGCTTCTTGACTAAAGTTTGCAGATAACAATTTTACATCACAGGTTTTTCATTTACCAAACAGGTATAGTTCTTGAGACAAAACAGAAAAGTACCACATATACGGTACATGTATTATTTCCATTGTCTAAAATTAGTAAAGATATTTTAAGAACATGTTTAAGAACATTTGAGGCTGATATACCGAAAATATTTAAGAACGTTCAGCCTTAGTCGAAAAATTCGACGTTCTTAAAAAAGAGAGTACATTATTTTGTTGTCCAGCTGAGCAGCCTAGCCTACAACTTGGAGAAAACAGCTGAAAGTATGATGTCACGTTTCCGATTTGTAACGTTCCTTGTTAATAAAACTACAAAAGAAGCAGAATCGATCCTAGGACGTTTTGACTAACGTGGATCAGGTTTACGTTTAGATATTTTGGCCGAAATGGCTCACCAGACTTATACGTACTCTTAAATGCCTAAAACAAAGGACCAGAGGGAATAGGGGTTGGTTTAACCCTTTCAGTCCCAGTTGAATTATTAAGTTCTCCCAACTTGAGCCTATACTTTTTATTGAACAAGCTTGAGAGAATTTCACTTTTAATCTTCCGTAGTTTGCTTTGTTTGATCAATTCTCATTTTCTCATCACCAAGTGTCTTATTTTGAATTTCTTGGAAAATGTAACTGAAACAAAGAAATGGAAGGAGGGAGAAGAAGAGTGGTGGTGTGGGGATGACAAAAAGTTTAGAAGAGAAACGTGATGACTTAACTTCTTTGTTATATGTTACTGCTCTCCTTTTTGCAGTTAAAATATGACGCTCACCATGCCATGCACAAATAACGAAAGTCTTTGAGATGTAAATGACAAACTATCAATTGACTTATAAATCATCATACCTAGAACAAAAGACCGGTGACCATGTACATAACAAAGGGACATTGTAATCTTTGTTGTTTGCAAGATTTCCTATATCTAGTCCCCTCTGAAAACTTTGGTTACAGTTGATGACCAGCACGCTTGCTCTAATACAATGATTGTCCTTTTCAGTTAAGGTTAAGAGTTGCTTTAGGTGTCCCAACTTTGGCCTCAGAGAATAAATAATAATTGAGAGGTCATCCGGGAATCTATCAATTTAAACTGTTGGAGCCCCGGATGACTGCGTAGTTACTCAAGCCCTATTTCGAAAACCTATCCATTTATCCTTACCATAAATTCATCTTCATTCGCACTTTCCTTGTTGAGGCATTGTTTGTTAATCGAGGTTGTAGTTTGTCCGGCATTGTTCCTGAAAGATTGCAAGATTAGTCTCTTGAAGTGATTTGTTTCAAAAGTGCTTATTTTAGTAAGACAGGTCTTGAGAACTCATTTTTGTTTTCGTGACAAATTTATTTTTTTCATTACACAACGTGCTTTATTAGGCGAATTTGTTGTTTCAGTTTGTTATCTCTTCACGTTTCACAAGTCAGATAAGTTATGTTACTAATTGGGGACACTATTTTTACCACTCTTGGGATGTGTTTACATGATACCGGATCAAGTTTCAATCCGAAATGTGTTTGCTCGGTTTTTTATTTCTCTTCCTCTACCGTTACGCAGTGTTTACACGGTTCCGGAACGAAAGTGAAATCAATCCGGATCGGTTTTGCGCTGGGTTTTCGTTCCGGATCGAAACTTTTAATCCTGTACGAGATCCAATTTCGAAATCATGTAAACGAAGATCGAAATTCATTATGGAACAAAACTGGGACACGTCTCGATTAGCGCACGCATAGTCTTGTTTTTCTTTGGTGTTCTGCTGTCATTTTGCGGACTCTCTATTAGTTAGGCTTTGTTCGAGTACTAGTTTGTAAAGAAATATTTCCTTGTAAACACGGAACTAAAGTTTGCTATACATTCCGGATTGAACTAGATCCGATATCATGTAAACATATCCTTACTGGAGGGACAAGTTTACTTATACACAGAAGCAGGGAGTCTTCGGTTAATTACATCCTTTATCTGATTTGCAGATGTTAGGGCAGAGGCGACATCTTTCTTAGTCACTTCAAGACCTTTGCTCTATTCCTGCTGAACCACTTTATTAACTATGATAACCGAGCCAACAGTTGAACTTCATTGACATTAGAATTGATTAAAAGATACAGTTTGTGTTTGATACTGAAATACATACTCATCAAATTCGCGGAAGGAAAACGGTTTAAGGCTCTCCGAGACACCAATGTCTTCTTCTGTAAATTGAAAGGCTTTGTTAAGAATGCCTTGCTTATTAACTGCAATGGTATGATCTTTTGTTCGTTCGTTTGATTTATCTTCTGAAGCTTAAAACAAAACAAGAACGAGATGTAAGTATTGGGTGGGGAAGCAAAACACTTTTAATTTACAGATAAATATTTTGTTTTTGTCTGTCTGTCCCTCTGTCTGTATGTTTACTTTTGTTCAACTATCTACATGTAACTGTTATTCCGTCCACCTGTTTGTCTGTCCTTCTGTCGGTCTGTCCTTCTATAGCTACCTGTCCGTCTGTCCTTCTACCTGTCCTTCTACCTGTCCCTCTGCTGCCTGTCTGACCTGCCTGCCTGTCTACCTAGCTGCCTGCCTGTTTGTTTATCCTTCTTTCTGTCTGTCTGTTTATCTACAAAGAAAGTATTGACTCTGCCGATCCGACGATTTAGATGATACTAAAGAGATTTATACTTTATAAATTAAACTTTTAACCTAGTATAGTTTCCATAACTAATACCTATCATTTCCACGTCTTGAACGAACCGCCGCCAATCGCAAGTCTCAGGTTGTTCAGCAACACTGTATTGGGTCTCTAGAGCTTTCAGTTGAGACTCGGTCAAGTTTTCTAATCCCAAAGCTTTAAGTCCATTTCTAAAGTCGCTGGCTTTCAGGAAACCAGTTTGCTGGAGATCGTACTTTTGAAAAAAGCTTGAAACCTGAAAATATATTTCAAAAGAACTTATTTTTTTGCTGTGTATGTAAACATAACTTCTTTCGTAAAATCATTAATTCTCACAACTAGGCAATAGCCAATCATACTGCGCAGGTTTATGTCGTGCATATTTCATAGCCCTATGAAAACACGTCTATTGACCAATCATAACCCTCGTACTTTTCAAATTATGTATGTATATGTGCACCCAAGTTCACGAGCTGTTACAAAGCACACCGGAAAACTATATAGTTAAATCTATATCATGCTCAAAGGCATATAGTTTAAAGCGCTCTAAGGATTGGATGGATAATGTACTGAATCAGCAAAATTTGCTGTTTGCATTATACATTGATGGATCGAAACCGCTCGTTTTCGTAGGGCAACGATGCTTAATCCTTCAAGCAGCACAAATCCTGCGCATTGCATAATTTTAAGATTTTTATAAGTCTCGAACCAGGCTCGCATACCGCGAAAGAAAGTAATTCGTGCAGACTTATTATTTGATAGAAATTACAGAAATGAAGAATGCATGCTATCTCGGTCCCTTTTCTATAAATGACAACTTGTCAGCCGATCAAACTAATCGTGCCGAACCTTTTTGTCAAATCACTGTGCCAATTAACAGTTCTTCGAAATTGGCAAGGTTTAAGCCTTCTTAGCCCTTCATGATGAGCTCAGGCACCAGAAAATGATTATAATTGCACAAAAAATAACACGATTTTTGTGTTTTGACGCGTATGACCGCCCCACAGAAAATTAGGTAAAGTATGGCGAGCACTGTCACGTGAACATCTTTTATGTGACATCACACCGGTCCCATATGCCATTCCCAGACTCCCGAAGTTTATTTTTGGAGAAATGATAGTTTTAAGTTACCTTACTTCTACTCCTCAAGACGTCTCTTTTATGAATTTTCTGTTGTATAAGACCACCTTAATCTACTACTGAAACGTTGCAATTGGTTGGTGTAGCATGAGGTGCATTCATCAGGCGAGTGACTTTGGGAACCACATGCAACTAACATAATATTAGTATAAGATACAACCGAAAGCCGTGACTCTAACCTTACTCTTGCTTTCTCAACGAGGTAAGCAAATTAGTTAAAGCTCAAGCAGTGTATACAACACATCGTTGCAGCGAAAGATTAACCAAGACCACCGTTTCGTTTTTATGAATTTATTTATTCTCTACTTGGAATACGTACGTATATACTGAGTGTCGTCTTCCCCACATTGTTTCTCGTATAAATATATGGGCAATACATTGTAATATAAAAATATGTTAAAGACTTTAAAATTGACTTCTAGTTTAAATACTGCAGGCAAGAGCAAATGACGTATGAAAGCGAATCGTCTGCAGTCCTCGGGCAATTCCGCTTTAGTTATTATCAAATACGGTACACAGCTGCAGTTATTCCTCAAAGTTCTACTTTCTCTTAGTTAGGATGACTCAGTTTCAGTGTAGAATAGACGTAAAGGAGTAATAGAGTTGGATGACAAAAACTACAAAAGAAATTTGCTCTACCTTTCTGCCATGTCAAGTCAACTCAAGTTATTTTGTGAAACGTTTACGAAACGCCCGAATAACATATCCGCGGAGAAATTGGGTACCATGTCTAAAACTAACTCAAGAGGGTTAACCCCGGGAATAAATCTTATATATTATACATATTGCGGAACATAAATATACACTTGTAGATAAGCTAGTTTACTCACCACTATCATGTTATCCGAAACGTGATATTTAATGCTGTTTATCACATCTTTATAATCTGAATCCGTTTCTGATTTTAGAAGCTGAGTTTCTTTCATTGATATAATCCTTGAAAAGATCGAGCAAGGTATTTTAAAAATACAATTTCACTTATATACCACAAAATATACTCTTTATGTATGAATCTTTTTTTGCAAGTAAGGCTTAGTATGCAAGTGTTAAAAAGGAGCTAAAACATAGTTGAGATAAAGGAAAAGACGAAAAACCTTTATTTCGTACAAAAACAAGACAATCTTGCAAGCATGTTGTGAACTTATATTAAATGCGGTTTTTACAAACAAAAATCATATTTTCATGTTTTTCAAATGGAACTTTTTAAGAACCTTTAGAGAATAATATTATTCTTACGATAGAAACGACATCCTAAATGTATAACAAATATTAAACTAAAACATTTCTCCAAGCTACACTTACGTACAGAGAAGAAAGGAGAAGTAAGTTAGAGGTGATAACATTGATAACATTAAAAAGATGGTATGGACCAGGAATATTGAAGAAAAAAGACAGATAGAGCGATATGATGAATGATAAAAGGAGGTCTGAAACTCAAATTTTGAATGCAAAAGATACGCACTTTTGGTCTAATTGAAGTAACAGAGCCCGGCAAGTTACACCTAGCTAAGATATATGATGGTAGATGTTGGTGGTGGCACGGTGGTGATTGAATATACACCTAGCTAACATATATGATGGTAGATGTTGGTGGTGGCACGGTGGTGATTGAACATACACCTAGCTAACATATATGATGGTAGATGTTGGTGGTGGCACGGTGGTGATTGAACATACACCTAGCTAACATATATGATGGTAGATGTTGGTGGTGGCACGGTGGTGATTGTGGTGGTGGTGATGCCGATGGTAGAAGTTGGTGGTGGAACGGTGGTGATTGTAGTGGTGGTGATGCCGGTGGTGATGCCGATGAGGCCCGAGAATGGTCATGATCGTGATGGTAGTGGTGTTGAAATTGATAGTGATGATGGTACTGATGATGATGATAATGCTGCTGATGATGGTGATGGTGATGGTGATAGTCATGGTGATGGTGATGGTGAGGTAGAGGCAAATAAAGTAGATCAAAATTATTAGACATTTAGGGCAACACAGCCTTGTTACTCGGGCTAACTGTATTAGGCCGAGTCTAGGTTTCGGTTTCCAATCTATCTATCAATCTATTTATTGTCGTTGTTTGAAACGTGTAAGCCCGCGTTGCTTATCAGTCTGAGGTTTTCCCCTGGTCAATCCACTATGGCAAATTTTGTGTTGGGAGCTAAATGAAGAAGTTTAATAGTTACTTTTCAGTGCCCTAAGAATATATATATAGTTCCAGTTTATTATTGGAAGCTGGAACACTTGCTTTTGACTTAAAACTTGGAGGTCATTTTTAGCTTTTACAGCAACACGGTGAGTAATGCGACAATGGGAGACAAACGATATAACAGTTCCTTGATTTAATAAAAGCGAAAAAATTGTTGAATGTAGTACAGACTTCAGTTGCATCCGTATGACACTTTTTCAGTCTTAGCGGTAGTGCATCATAAATGATTTTCAAGTGTTTGCAATATTATATATATATACTATTTTGATTAACTGTTCAGTTAAATGCAGTTTAAAAATTACTTGAAAAATGGCTTGATTTTACCGAACTAAGTAATCAAAAATAGTCAATGTGTCTTTTTCTTACCCTGAAAATGATTACAAGTTTTTTTATAATAACTGAAAGTCGGCAATCAGAAATGCAACCCTGATTATCATTGCTTTAAATAGGTCAAATACAATTTTTTAAAATCCCTATCAGTATCAGTCCATCTCCGAAAATGTAGTGAAGGTTTTCTTTACTTTTCAGATTGACAAAGTTCCACATTTCAATTTATTACATTTTAATAACAACTGAATACAGTACTTAATTTATTTTCTTTTACCAATGTAGGCTCATAGGAAGCCAATTGCTTTTAATAAGAATGTGAGAAAAGTGTGTAAATAAATAAAGTTTTAGCTAGTGATGCTTCAATAAAGCTTTGACTATTCATTATTGATTAATTATTTTTTCTTAGAGCAAATTTAGCATGTAGAATACCGGGACAAATGGGAAATCAACAGATCGCCAAACAAGTATACCATACAAATTAATGGAGAATAAGAACTTCTTGAATTTATTTGTTTAGGCATTTTTAAAAGTGATTGATTACATTTCTGAAGTTCTTAGAAATGGACCATAAGAGAAATGAAGGGGGGTAATAAAACAGAATCCATACAGAGAAAAAAGTTCTGAAAAAATATATTCAGCCTAAGTGACAGATAAAAATCCATACAAACTTACACAAACCTTTATGTATGCAATTTGCTAAATAATATTTTATTGGTTTTAAAAAAGCCAATTATATTTAGGGACTATTTGAGAACTTTTAAATAGCTTGCAAATGATTGGGCTCTCCAATTGTGTCACGATTCAGACATTGCCTTCTATTCATGAAAAATGAAATACTGATTAGAAATAAATATTTAAAACATTTAAATTTTAATATACAATTTTTTTGCCAGAAAAGTTTCGGGGCTGCATATATTATTTTTCATTGTGCTGAAGCTCATTATCCTATTTTTGTAATAGATTCTTTATTAAAAGTCTCCTTCACCACTCAAGATCTCTCTCTGGTATTCCTCAGTTGTTTGTTTCGCAGTTTTGGAGAGCTTTTTTCTTTCGGTAGGTTTGCTGTAAAGCTAGCTATCTTGTTTCCCAAGATAATAATTCCATCATCCTTCACTCTTTCTAAACACGTGAGCAGCAAAAGTCTTTTATTTGAAAAGCCACAAGGATAAAGAGCATGTAAATTAAAACTAGGTAAAGTTCTCAGAAATTTTGGAAATTTACCTAAAACGCAATATCGGGCATACTGAGGTGTCACATTTTAAATACACTATTAAAATGTATTTTATCTTAACATGATTCATGATTTTTCATGATAGTACAGTAGAAATATGCAAAACTACTGTTTTTTGTTATGATAACCACATTAATTCTCAGATCAGTTTGTATTCTAAATGTTAAACCAAGAGAACATAAAGACTTTAAAATATCCTGCAATATGGCTAAGTGTAGGTTAAATAAAATTGCAAAACAGCATAAAATTGTTGAATTTCTACCTGCAGTGAGTTATAAGCATGATAATAAAAATTAACCTTTTATTTTGTGCACTTAATTGTGAAACACAGATGTACAATTTGGATAACATAATTATATATTCTGAGAAAAAATCCATAAAAGCTGGTGAATCTTGTAATAAGTACGTATGCATGGAAGAAATCTTCCCACCCCGGCCCAGGCCCACTCCATCCCCTGCTTTAATGGTATGTCCCAGTTATGCCAAGATAATTTCTTCATTTCACACTTGGTAGCCCGAGTAAACGCCTAGGTAGGCGTCTAGTTTTGAATCTATCTTCCCCAGCAGTATGTAGTCCAACTTATTCCGTGCTCACTTACCAGTCCTTTCCGTCCGAAGGCCCATGATCTATGAAGGACGCATTAAATGTAAAAATTGAAATAAAAATTAGTATTGATTTGAGCACGATGAATATAATCATTACAGTAAGTTATACTGAGGTGGTTGTAAAGATTATAATTAGATTACAAGAACAATATCAATATCAGACATAGTGGAATAGAAACAAAAGCAAATTCTGTAAATTACATTTACTTAATTGATTAAGAAAACAATATGAGCATTTTTATAATGAAGGCTGTAACTTTTGATGTTCAAAAGTTCAACTTACCAAGTTTGTTAGAATCTTCAATGAATTTTGATTCAACAGGGACTGTATCCATCATTAGTTGTTCTAATTAGGAAAAAATTATTGTACGTTATGAGCTGTGTAATGATGATGATGATACTACTACTACTACTACTACTACTACTACTACTACTACTACTACTACTACTACTACTACTACTACTACTACT
>JAOBRB020114183.1:0-13657 GCA_027575285.2 Zoanthus pulchellus
TGATGATGGTGATGATGGTAGTGATGAGGATGATGATGATGGTGATGATGATGATGATGATGATGGTGATGATGATGGTGGTAGTGATGAGGATGATGATGATGGTGGTAGTGATGAGGATGATGATGATAGTAATGATGATGGTGATGGTGATGGCAAAGATGTTGACGACGATGGTGGTGACGATGATGATAGTGATGATGATAGTGATGATGATGGTGATAACGATGGTGATGATAGTGATTATGATGGTGGTGATGATGATGATGATGGTGACGATGGTGATGATAGTGATGATGATGGTGGTGGTGATGATGATGATGATGATGATGGTGGTGACGATGATGATGATAGTGATGATGATAGTGATGATGATAGTGATGATGATGGTGGTGATAACGATGGTGATGGGTAGCATACGTTAAGCTCACTGATTATTATTGCAGTTTTAAGTGTTGAACAAGAAATTCCATATTAGCTCCGCACCCTGGCGGTTAAGGTTACTGAATAGGAAAAAACATTTTTTAACATTTTTTGAATTTCTGCATGTTTACAGACTTTGATATGAATACTAAATAAGTATCTAAATTTCATTTCGGTAACTTTTAATCTTTCCGAGATAATGTAAAAAGCTTTTTATTCTTCGAAAATGTTCCCGGGAACTTTGATTTACAAATGTCAACAAAGGAGTCAAGACGGTTTCTTCTGATGATCACACCAGGAACCAATTACGGATATAAGATTTCATTCTCATAAAAGTTCACAAACACGTCTATTTCGCAACTAATTTTTAGTACCGAATTGTTGTATTTTTTATCGCTTTGTGCTTTGTTAATGCATTAACTGTTTTTTTAAGTAAAAAAATGTGCTAGAGACGTCCCGGATAAATACACAAAATTGCAAAGCCGCATATAAAAAAACAGAAGAATCGAATAAATTAAACAGACTGCATAAATATGTGACATGCTGAAACCCATGCTGAACGTCTGACCTGTCTATGATTGGCTTTGGTTAATTGGATTCACTTTATCTTCGAAGAGGTGTTAAGTGTCAGCAAGAGACCACTATTCCCGCGAACTCTTTGATCGCTTTTTTCTAACATAGAAATTCGGGTATTTTGACAACTTTGAAATATTATAACTTTGTCTGGTTTTAATCAAATTTGTCCAAATTTTCTCTGCTCGTTAACAATAGCCAGATGTTCAAAAGGGTGTCGGGATTTTTTTAAAAATTGTTTTACAATAGAATTATCTCTGAATAAGTACGTGATAAACTTATTTTCTAAACTTTCAATGGAAAAGTGCTGTCAAATTTGAACATACCAAAAACTCGAAATTTCCCGACACCCTTTTAAAGTATAACTATTTAAGATTACGAAAATGACATTTTGACAGCTATTAGCCAAAATAGGCGCGAGAGTTAACGTTTGGCAGAGAAGAGGTACTTTTGCAAATTTGCCCTTGAAATTGGAAAAACATTATTTTTTTCTAGTTTCTGCCAACAGAGCAAGAAACTAAATTTATTTAACTCTAGAAAAGGCTGCACTTTCAAAGGAAATCATTTAAACGTGACGCGCAAACGCAATTTTTGTCAAACATACCTCTATCCTATTCAGTAACCTTATGAATTTAAAAATATTGAGTAGTAATGGCGGTCAACCGGCGAACACTCGTACCATTTTCCGAAATCTTTTTTTTACAACATTTAGGAACCTAGTGAAAACTCGAGGTCCCTTACAAGGATCTTACTCCTGGGCCTACGGTTTAACGTCCTTATCCGAGAAGAAGCGAAAGTCCAACAACTTGCAGATGTTAGAGCAAAGGCAGCACCTCAATTATTTTAAGACCCTGAGTGTTGGTCCGGCCGGGAATCGAACCCGAGACCTCCCGCACAGCGGACTGGCGCCTTACCAACTGGGCTAACCATGCGGCGGTAATAGCTAACCAACAATTGTTAAAGATCTTGTTTTTTGATATAAAGTTCCTTTTGATGGCATTCTTTTATAATTAGATGAAAAACCAAGTTGTTCAGTTTTAGTTGAATATTGATGTTTGGCTGCTCTGCTCGACACGTTGGAAACACAACAGCAACCATAAACACTAGTTCGACTAAGCACTTCTTCATCGCCGACAACTTCACTGTCGCCTTCTTCTTCTTCACTCCAATATCTTCCAAACAAGGTCTAAAAAGTTAACTGCACTGTTAACGTAGCTCACGAGAGATGTTGTGTCGATGGTGTATAAATGAAAACTGAGCTGAACGATGGTCTGACCAATTCATTTTATACCGGAACTTTCTGTTTAAAGCACGCTACCGACATGTCATAGTGCCCAGTATAGTGGCTTTAAGTTAGCTTCTAGTACGCATGTGCTGTCCGTACTTTTTGTTTATCATTTAAGGCAAATCCCATAATCAAAATGTTTTCACATTTACGAGCTGTAGTCAAAACTCAGTATTCCGTCTAATTTTTTGGTTGTTTTCATTTTTCAGTTCCCATTCCTTGACGCCATACGAAGTTGAGATAAAGCGGTTGTTACCATAGCAACCACCTTGCTGTAAATTGGGTTACAAAGTTGCGGTGTACATAGAAGGAAAAACGCATTTCTAGTGCATAACTCTTTCTGAATTACAAATATGTAACAGCGAAAATATATATATTTTGTTATTGTGTACAGGTGGACATTCCTCGAATGGGAACGCGACAGATCATTCACTTAGATAATCTTTAAATTGGTAGTTTTTTTAGCAATTTATGATCATAATTTATAAGAAATTAGCTCAAACGGTTATTTAGAATCTAATTAGGTTATTGGGGCCTTTGGTAGTTTATAGGTTGTTATCTGTTTTTGTAATTTTTTGTCGTTATGTACAGATGTGTGTGCAATTCCGTGTTTTTAATAATAAATGTATTTTTATAAACACTGGTGGTTTCAAAGTGACTAGTAACTTTTCTTAATCTTGCGCAGGCAGAAAAAATCTCGATTTTGTGGTTGATCCAAATCAACGCCATCTTGCATTTCAGCGAGAGGGTCTGCGTTACATTCATGCGCAGGCGAAAAACATCTCGATTTTGTGGTTGATCCAAATCGACGCCATCTTGCATTTCACCGAGAGGGTCTGGGTGTGGATCGTTTTGGCCTGTACGGCATGTAATCTTCCCATGAAATTCAAGATTTGGACGAGCTTTTCAAACCCTATAGCACGGTGCTAGAAAAATCTCCATCCTATCCAACTTTTAAACTATCGAATGCACTTCACTAATCTATAATTACTGCTAGTTATAAAAATAGATGACGAAGCATGAGGTTTCAAATGACTCATTCAAATTATTTTTGGACAACATAAAATTGATGTTTTAAGATAGTTGCCGCCAAGTAGTTCAAGGAATGATTTGAATGTTTGTTAATAGTACGGGCACAGATCCTTGAAACCCAATTGGTGCTAGCTAAGCTATGTAACAGGATAGAAGTTCAACGGTCCATTCAGCCGGCGCTTATCTCTGTTTTCTCTAGTGTTAGCGGGTGGGATTCTTTGACTAGAATTGATTAGAATGGACTGTTTTGGAAACTTAACAAACTACAAAGAAGATTACAATGTTTCTTTGTTTCATGTTGTGTGTACTGTCACGGTTAGGATCTTTTGTTCTACAATCTCGGACAAAATGTTTTGGACACCCTCGTTGAAAAAGCATCCCCCGCACCCCTGTCCAATGTTGCGTTATTTATGTGGAATTTTTGCACCTTTTAAACAACATTGATGTGGGGGAAGGGGTAACAAAGGTATACCTGGCCAAGTTTTTTGTCTGAGATTGTAGGTACGATGCTTCATTAGTCTATTGGCCGTTTGCTTATTTACATTTCAAATCTTTTTGTTATTTGTGCGTGGTCACTGTTCGGACCTTTTGTTCTAGGTGTGATGCTTCATTGGCCCATGAGCGTTTCGCTTTTTCAGATCTCAAAGCCTTTTGTTATTTATGCAGGGTC
This sequence comes from Zoanthus pulchellus, assembly GCA_027575285.2. Taxonomy (NCBI): domain Eukaryota; kingdom Metazoa; phylum Cnidaria; class Anthozoa; order Zoantharia; family Zoanthidae; genus Zoanthus; species Zoanthus pulchellus. Next base: position 3,984 of record JAOBRB020114183.1, read on the forward strand.
AACGACATATTTCAGTAGGGAAACGGAGAACAATGACATAAAACAACGAAAGTCATCACGTTCCCTAACTAGTCGCCTCTGCTAACTTTGGTAAAACTGAACCGTATTTTGTTTGACTCAGAAAACTTTTCTTTTAGAAAAAGTACTCTTTGAACTTTTTCTTAACCCATGATTAAGTTAATCGAGATCTAAGGAGCAACATAGTAAACGGCAGGATTCGTTACAATTGAACTAATGTCTCACTTGGAAGAACTTGAGCTCGGGGAAAAAAAGCTTAGCCTGCAAACAGACCTTTCTTGACGGGGGTGCGCAAAACATAGGCTAGAAAGATTTTTGCGAAATTTATGCAAAATACTGTTACAAGTTAAAAGTGAAGGGGAATGTCCACTCCACAAAATGAGTATGACCAAACAAAAATTATTTTGTAATTTTGCCGAAATCTTAAATTCTGCTTCAAAAACAACAAAAATTATCTAGATAACAATAGAGGGGTAAACTTTAAAAACCTTTGCTGTCAAAGTCATATGTGCCTGGTACTATAAGCACTGCATGACTTAATTTTTTTACAATTAGAAATAATGTAACTCTTTGATTATAAAAGTTTTAAAGTTTCCGAGCATTTTTAAATGAATAAACAATTGGGTTTGTTTTCTGCTCGATTACCGTCATCACGAGCCCCCAAAACGACAAAACAACTATTTGTGGCTGCAGATGCTGATTTTTTTTCGAGGTCATATTTAATTTCCACGTTGTACATCAGCCATTTATTTATAATTCCTGTTTCAAAATGCAAGTTTTGACACGATAATTTCCATATTCAGACGTACTTATTTCTGAATGCAGTGTCATTGCAAATAAACATTATAGTTAGGGTCTGGGTAATGTTTTGTTTGTAGAATTAGACAATAGTACACCCAAAAACAATAATTTTACCGTTTTTAACCAAGTGTCGGCAATATTAATTGCATTGTGGGGTAGCCAGAATCTTAAAAATTTGAAGGCCCATAGTCGAGCGAGTGCCAAACGTGCGAGCATTTTTAGATGGGTCCGGGACTTGATGCCTTCATCCTCCAATCCTTCCCCTGCCGGAAAAATTTTGTGTTTCTAAAATCGCCGGAAATGCACTAAAATCATAAAATCTCACACAGATGTTCCTCCTGTGGCAACTTAAACTATTTTCCCTGGAAGGAAATAATTGTTTTTGGCATTGGATTCGTCACTGCTGACGTAAAATTGTTTTCAAATGTTCAGGGCCTGGAAAATCGTATTTCTAGAAGGTCAACCTTGAGAGTAAATTATTGCATTTGATAATCATTTGATAACAAACAGACTTCCTTTCTTCATTTGAGACTTTTCGTATGCTCGACTTAGCATTGGCTTAACAATTTTAGGGTTATCATATTTATGCTGAACTTGTACTCCTAATTGTTAAATGCCATTAGGCCATTATCACTCTGAGAAAAGAAAACTGTATAATTGTCAGAAAAGCTGTCCTTTAAAGATTGCTTGAAACTAGTGAAAATCTACTCCTTTTCCCAAATAGTTAAAAACTCGTTGATAATTGTGTATAATAATCCCAATATTGCGGAAGCTGCCATGTGTGCTTAACGTACAGAAAACGTGGCCTTCGGACTGGGATCGGGACGTTATTTGTCAACCTCATTCCAGGATTCTATCTTGGTTGTTACCTAATCAGTCTTCACTCGATCCACTCGTTTGTTACATCGACATCCATAACGAGTGTTTTACCACGCAGCACTCGATGCAAAAAAAAGTTATAACAGGCACCTTTTTCTTTTTATTCAATAAAATTTAGATAAATATTAAATCTTACTTTTTCTTGTCAAAATGATTTGAAGGCCTGCGCCCAGGGCCTACGGGCTGGCTACGCCTCTGATCGTTGCCGTTCCTCTGAAACCTTGGTTCCGAACTGGTCCTTTGTTTTGTCCGAGGTACGAAAAATTGCCTGGAAAACATTGCTTTTTCTTAATCGAGAACAACATAGCCTGCGGTGCAGACGGCGGACGCGTCATTTTTTTTATACCGGAGGTTTAGACTGGCTGCGACGCAGGCTAGGACAACATTTGGAAAAATATATATGAAAAGTTGACACACAACGAGAATAAATTAAAGTAACTATATTTCGATCGGCCAGACCGATCTTCATCAGTTTATAAGGATATCTTTACACAAACAAAAGTTATATATAGAGCAAGTGCTCGAGAAGCACATCTCATCCTCAAAGCGAAGACTCTTGCCTTATGGACTCAACATTAGAGAAGATTGTAATTTTTTACATTTTCTACCTTTTCATTCTCTTTTGGTTTTATTTATTTATTTCTTTTTTTGTTATTTATTTATTAATTTTTTGCGTGATTTGCTGCTTATTTGTAATTTACATGTTATATAATATTTCGTTTATTGTCTTTCAACGGTTTTAATTTTTAAGATTTTTTACGAGCTTGACATATCATATTTCGTTTTCACTATATATAACTTTTGTTTGTGTAAAGATATCCTTATAACCTGATGAAGATCGGTCTGGCCGATCGAAATATAGTTACTTCAATTTATTCTCGTTGTGTGTCAACTTTTCATATATATTTTTTTAAACCTTCATATTTTGGTTGACTTGGTCCGGCAAGGATCCAACGATACAGAAAGTTGTACGCGGGTTTTGCTACAAAATTATTTCTAGGACAACAGTGTCGTTTTAATTTATTTGTGATACTTTTAATAGACATTATTTGAAAGACAAAAGAAACCTCTATTTTAATTTCCGAGAGATAAGCGTTTCAAATTAGATCCCAGTCATTTGTTCCTGGTTAAATTTTCGGATGGGATACGCGCTGTCCCTATTGAAAAAATAGGATTGGGTACATGACTGATATGATATCATAAATTCGACTTGAAACATAATATCAAATCATTAACAGTCGTAATAAAAAAGCACTTTTGTGTATTAGTTGCTGGAGTACCGAAATCGCTAGCGATTCGCGTACCCTGGGCCGGGGTACGGGGTACGCAAAACGCTGGGGTCCCTAGCTGAGTCGCGCTGACACAGCTCACCAGAAACTTTTACTAAATCTCGAATACTGCGTTTCTAGCGTTCTGATTGGTTCACTCAATCTCGGTTATCAGCTCATATACCGAATGACCTTATGTGGAAACTACCTACAGGTGTAAAGTTTTCGGCCAAGCTAAAAAATCAGATTAAATTTATTTTGTTATTTTCAAGTATCGAAGGGCTTGGAAATTTTATTAAACAATTATTCCATTTCAGTTCAGTTCAGTTTATTTTTGCCATACACTTATAACAACTATAAATACATAAAATGCATAAATAGGAAATAATAAATAAAAATAGTGGCGAGAAGGATCATAAAAATCACAAGGCTTGAGCGAGATGGTCCTCCTCGTTACAAGCAGTGATAATTAAAGTTGTCACAAAACTGGTCCGATTGAGTAAGTTTAAATTAAATATTATGGAGTTAAACTTAAAATATTTTTTATAAAAAATAGCACACACCCTTACACAGGGAACAAAAAAAAGAAAAAAAAGAAGAAGAAAGATGGGAGTTTTAGTAGTCTAAAAGATATGTTTTTAACTTGCCAGTAAATATAGATAGGTTCCCTGCAGACTCATAAATGTCAGTACTTAGGGAGTTATAAAAATTAGGTCCTTGATATCTCAGAGCAAATTTACGTATATTGGTTCTGCAAATATTGGTTCTGCAATTAGGAATGTGAAAGAGCTTAGAATTTCTAGTATTGTAATTATGAACTTCTGAATTAAGGGCAAATAGAGTGTCAAAGTATCGGGGAAGCATCCTATATTTGAATTGAAACATTAACTTTCCAATGTGAAGCAAATAAATTCAATCAAATTTCAAAGTTTTTAGATTTTTAAAAATTGGTTGCGTGTGAGCATCAAATGTCATATTAGAAATTACTCGTACAGCCCTTAGCTTTTCTGGAGCAAAAGTAAACGTCTAAAATTTGTTGGATATGTAGATCCCCAAACATTGACACAATATTGTAAGTAAGGATAAATAAGAGAATAATAGAGCGTCATTAAAGAACGTTTGGGAAGTCAAAAACTTGCTTTAAATATAATGCCAACTGCTTTAGAAACTTTCCTAGTAACATTAGAAATATGAGGAATCCACGTCAAGTATTCATCAAGCTACAACGACGCCTAAAAAACTGTCTCCTTAACTCTAGAAATATTAAGATTACCTAATGAGATCTTAAAGTCAAGGTTTTGCTTTTTTTGTCTGGGTCTGAAAATCATATAATTTGATTTTTTTACATTTATAGATAATTTATTTGCTGCATGAAAACCAATCTTCCATCAACTTGAGCTCATTGTTCACATGCAATAGTTAACAAGACATTGGGATCTTTATGAGAAAAGAAACTACTTGTATCGTCTGCAAATAAAAGTAAAGTCTAAAGCCCCATTTACACTACAGAAAAAACCTGGTCCGGACCCCCAAAAAAGTTGGTACGGACCCGATTTTTTGTCGTGTAAACCTTTCGTACCATGGTTTAGTGAAACGTATCCGGACTCACGTGCACTGTATTTTAGTTTTGGGGCCATAAGCGGCTATGGCCCCAAAATCGAGAAAAAACGAGTCCGGACTCCTTTTGCTGTTCAAAAGCGTTGTGTAAACGTATATTTGCTCGGTACCATCTTCTTCGTGTGAGCCTGCCGTGCTTTACGGTGGCTTAGCGCATGTGTACTTAACACTATTTTTTACAAGATGGCGTTAAAAGTGCAGAAAAAGAGCCTAAAAGCCTAACTGATTGTTACCCGTGTAAACGGTTAAAAAAAATTGTTCGGACCAAATTTTAATGGGTCCGGACCAGGTTTTCTCTGTAGTGTAAATGGGGCTTAAGGCGTTCGATTCTTCGTTTTCATGTGACGTCATAGGTCTCAAAAATTTGGATAAAAATTTAAATTTGAATCCTATTAACTGCATTATTTGATATGTTTAAGAAAATAGAGGTTAGAGTTATATTTCAATATTATTTTATGAAAACTTTTAATTTGCTCGATGTTTCTTCGTCGCGGCTTTGCAAGACGCTAATTATGTCACACATCGTAGTCACCCTTTTTAAAAACTCATAAAAATCTATGTATTTACGACAAACGTACGAGTTTGGTTATTTGATGCTTAAAAGTGACATTGACATAGTGAAATATAATGAGAAATGAAATTATGGCGACCATGTTGGTGGTATGTCAAGGCCCACCAACATGGCGCCGCCATACATTTTACTCTAAATATTCAGTATTTTTGTTCGCTAATAACTCCGTTAAAAATTGTTCTTTTCCTCCAAAAGTTATCCCAGAGCTGTTGTTTTAATTGCTCTACAAGCTCATGAGCTCTTTATCTTATTTGGAAAAGAAATAAATATTTCGAAATTTAAAAACATTAGTAAACCACGTGGTTGCAAACGAAGAATATATAGCAAAGATCATTTATATAAATCAAGAAGAGCAGAGGCCCTAGAACTGAACCCTGAGGAACTCCGCACTTAACTAACATTCGCACTTGTTGGATACAAGATGAGTATAGCCAAATCGGTGCTGCGCACCTCGTTGGCTATTTACCATCTCTTATCCAACGCGCGCTCTTGTCTTGGAATATCGAATAAGGCCGGGAGAAGTTACCAGGCCTCTCTCGAAAAGGTAGTCACTACCGCGTTACTCTCTTTGACACCGGGCTCTAAACGAGACTGAGTACCATATAGCCAATCACAGCGCTCCAATTTGTTGACGCACCACGTTTTAAATTTGGTCTGTGCATGCACTATTTTCGAAATGAAAGAACACGAAGTTATGTTCATTTATTTTATTTTCTAGTTAATTTGCTATTCGATTTACCCTTCGTAAAAGTTTCTGGATTACCATTCGTTCGATCTACTCAAAAAGTCATTGATATTTTGTGAATTGTTGAAGGTTTTTAGTAAAGAAAGCGCCATGTCAGCCGCTGAAAATAATATTCGGGTGGCCGTTAGAATTCGTCCTTTTATCAAAAGGTGAGTCTAGTGTTATTTTACATTCAGTTGCACAAGCTTAACTCTCTAGGCATTATGAAACAGAATCTGAAAGCTCTAGCTTTTTTTTAAAGTTTTCCAGCTACGTTAGTTTCAGTTAATCCTATGTTTATATAGAAGATATTACATGGGCGCGCAGAGATACTGATTTTAGCTTCGAATTGCGAAAAGATCTCAAGAGTGAGCTAAGCGAACGAGTGATATCTTTTTACAACGAGAAAATAAAATCCGTATCTCCGAGCGACCGTGTAATATCCTTTTTTTTATAAAGTTATCCATAAAATCTTCAAGGTAAGAGAAACTTAAAAAAAAACATGTTTACTAAATGTCTAAATCAAAGAGACACATTTGTAAAGAGAATACTAATACAATAAAAGCTTTTCACTGCTAACATTTACATTCAATGCTGGCTGCAATTCTTTAATAATTAAAGACTCTTTAATTCTACAGTGGAAATCCGTTTTTCCGAACGGTAAAATGGCAAAATGGTCCCATTTTAAGAATTAAAGAGTTTTTAATTATTAAAGAATTGCAGCCAGCATTGAATGTATAAAAATGTTTGCAGTGAAAAGCTTTTATTATGTTTACTAAGTCTTTCGTAAACTAGTTATTTTCACTAGTGAAGATAATATGTTATTTTCACTATTGAAAATAAGTTTATGAAAGTGTGAAATATAGGTATTTGGGGGGCGTATTGTTCAATATCAGTGCTCGACCTTAGCGGTAGTCCACAGACTAGTCCTGGACTAGTGCAAAATGCCTCTGGACTAGTGGAAACTTAGAACCACTAGTCAAAAGACCAGTAACTGTATTGTAGTTTGCAATGTTTAAAAAATACAAGGTGAAAACAAAAACTCGTCTTTGACTCTCTGCCAGTCGTATTGTTAAGTTTCATGATGACTGATTATATGAAATTTGATTGTAAAAAGATATTGCAAATAGAATTGTCATGGTCGATACTGCAGTCAGGAAGGACTACTGTAGATTTACTCAGGACTAGTAAGTTTTCAGTTCAACAAGTCCAAGGATCAGCAATTTAAAAAGTTAAGGTCAAGCACTGAATATATCCATGGATAATCATATAAAAAATTATTTTTATGAATAAAATGTCTGAAGAATTAATGGTTATTGCTCGGATACTTTAGCATAGTATAGTATCTGCGGTAACTTTCAATTTTAATACATTTTCAGGCTAAAACAAATGCTTACATGTTTGATTTGGTTATAAAATCCTGCATTGTTTTCTCGACTTGCTAATTTAAGTAATCATTCTGGCACACAGCAGCAATACTTACTAAATTTACATGCAAGAGATTGAGAAGTAATGTTCCTTAATATTTTTAACATGGCTATCTTTGATATTTTTAAATGGGATTTCTTGTCTTTGATACTACTTAACAATTAGACCCATAGCCCTCAAGGGCTAAGGTCCTTAGCCCTCAAAAGGCCCTGATATGGAAATTATGCCCATATTGTTTACCCTGGTTGATTGAGAGCGAGGGAAAGCAGTATGCCAACTTTACAGATTGGTGACCCTGAGACCATTTTATGTAATATCCCCCCCTACCCCCCTGGATTAGTTTTTCTGAAGAGATATTGTTACTCAAATATTTCTCATGGGGTACTATGTTTGATTTTTTTCCTGAAGAGTAGAAGGGGAAATCTCTGCCTTTGTCCTTGGGGTCTCGTGGAAAATCTGCTTCTTGAATCTACATTAGTCATTACAGTACATAAAATTTGTATCACCCACAGCTACTTTTCTTCAGGTTTCTTGGAAATTACTGAATTTCTTAAGCGTTATTCCATTAAAACGCTTCATCAATATAGATTTTTGAAGACCCCTGAAAAAGTAAAAAACTAATTTATCCATGGGGGAAATGTTTGGATATTAAATGGAATGACCCTGTTTATGGATGATGCCTAAATTCCCTTCCTTCAAACTTTAACTTTTATGGTGACTATTACTTTTATACAAAACATTAACAGAGAGAAAGATTCACAGTGTAGAAAGCATTGGAGAGCAAGTGGTAATAGTGTCGTTAACTGGTCATCAAATCCTAAAGATGAAAAGTGTTTTTATTTTGGTAAGTTTACTTGTGAGTTGATGGTTGGAAAATGATTTCCAGTCAGCATTTCTAAAAATTTGTATTTTGATTAATATTAACTATGCCTATGAAGTACTTTGTTGTAGAAAAATGTGTTTAGATTACCAGTCAGAGTACAGTCTGTAATCTCAGTTTACTTTGACTTTTTTCCCTTCATTAAATCTCATATTTTTTAAAATTGAATCCTTTTTTGAGTCTAGTGGCTCTAGGAGCAAAATTGGTTATCTTTGGTTAACTGCAACTTGCGTTGCATGAATAACAAATTTGTTTAAAACAGTTCTGTATTATTTGTATTACCAGTATTTTCATAGACAAAGAAAGTCAAAATTTTGATGTCCTGTACTACTATTTATCTATTTATTTATTTATTTATTTATTTATTTATTTATTTATTTATTACAATATTTTATCAGGATACTCTCTCACATAATTATTAAGTTATTTTCTGAGAGGTCCTGAATTAAAAACATGTTACTAATATCAATTAAAACTTAAAATAAATTACAAAAACTTTCCAAATTGATAGTTAGAAGCTATATTATAACAACACTTATTTACAAAGTCTAACTAATTGATATAAAATCTAAAATATTTAAAATAACACAAAAACTGATAAAAATTTAAAAGACTTAAAATAAATTACAAGGTACTTAAAAATGTTTTTAAATATTTGACTTGAACTTTTTTATGGGTTTACATGATTTTATGTTGTTGTGTAGTTTGCATTCCAGTCTTTGACAGCATGTTAAGGTAGTCTATGTTTTCCCCAATTGCATTCAACTTTAGGAAGGTGTAACTTGTTTTTATTTATAGAATTATAATTGTGAGTTTCTTGAAATGGTAACAAATTTAGGGTTGTTCTCAAAGTCCATTTAGGCACTGAAATATATGGATGCATCTATGGTAGGATCATTGCATATATGTAACTGATGTTAATACATTTTTTAGTTGATTTTGATAACCAACTCTGCTACTATATAAAAGTGGTTACAGATATTGAAAGATATTTTAATAACAGTCCAAATATTAATAACTCCAAAAAAGGATTTAATGGGAAGAAAAAATGTAATATTTTTGTACGAGAGAAAATATTCTTAAACACCAGCAAGTACTGTTTCAGAGCTTTTGGCCTCTATCCAGAGACCTCTATCAATGAAATGATAGCATAATATTGAATGGGGGACAACACATAAATTATCTGTAGACTGGGGCCAAGTTATATATAGTACTTCTGTCAATAATTGCTAGTTTTTGAGTTAGAATATTTTCTCTTGTACATTTGATGTCCCAGTAGAAGAACTTATATTCATGTAATATTCTTGTTCTTTATAAAGTAATGTTTGATATTGAACTCCCTACTGTCTGCTCCGTGTAGATGGTGGGTTTTCTCTTACTGCCAGTTCTACATCACTAGTCACATGATATATACAGGGTTCGCACGTCCTGGAAAATCCTGGAAAAGTCCTTGAATTTTGGAAATCAAAATCCAGGCCTGGAAAAGTC